>PVIY010051854.1:0-15474 GCA_004026745.1 Myrmecophaga tridactyla | reverse complement strand
TCTTAATAGGCTAATCAAAGAGATGGAAGCGTGTGTTTTTGATTTACTTTTGGCCACTTGGGACGTACTAGACTCATAACCCTCCGGAGCCTTGTTTATCGGGGTATGTCTGTATATATGGTGTATGGGACAAAGTTCAGGGATTGGCGGGGGAGGTGGGAGGGGGCAGGAGGGCGAGAGTGCTGGAGGGGTATTGGAAAGCCGTCTTTTGATAATGTGTACTACAATTCTTGTCTTTGGTAATTTCTTTCATTGTTGTGCTAGAGGCAAAGAGAGCGAGAGAGTGAGACAGCGCACTGAGAAGGAACAAGAGAGTGAGTTTCTTACTCTTGTTTTTATTTGAGCTGCCGGTGCAACGCGTTTGGGCCAAATGCCAACTGTCTGGGTCACACGCGTTTTATCCAAATAGATTTAGCGCTGCTGTCTGGAAATGGGCTGCTGAATGTTAACTTTAGGATCAACTCAACCAGGGCAGCTCAGACTGCCTGGTTACCCTCTGTCTGGGCGAAGTGAGGTGGGGGGAAGTGGGGGGTGGGCGGGGGCGGCTGTGTGCAAGGCGAGGGAGGAAAGGGGAAAGTGAATTGTTGCTTGAAACTATTAAAAAGAAAGTGTGATTTTCAACATATTTAACGTTCAGATTTCTTAGAGTAATTTTTTTTTTCTTTTTAAAAAATTTTTTGTTTGCTTGTGCTGACGAGACCGAAACTTTTAAATGGAGGAATGACAGTTCTCAGAGTTCAAGGCAGGGAAAGAAAGAAACAAGACTGGTGGTAGTTGAAGGAAATTAAGAGAATTATTTTGGAGATAATTGTTTTCCTGTGTTTCACCAAGGTGGTAACATCACTCCTGGATTATTTTAATTTAGTACTTAAATGTGATCATTGGTGTTTTGGATGTTTGAAGAATTGTAAATAGAGGCAATAAATTGACTTCAACAATAACATTCATTCATTTGCCATAAATGGTGCCAAATGAAATCTGTGTAGTGGTAGTGATGTTTCTGTAATTCCCAGGGAGAATCATCTCTAATCTCAAGACTAGAAATATTGTATTGCTTTTCATGTCTTCTCCAATACCTGTAGTATTAATTCCTGCACTTGTCAACTTTTACCACTCTCTACTCATTTCCTTAGCAACCACCAGTAGCTACAAATGGTTTAGAATGAGCCTCTATGTCAAGTCTCACCTGTTTGTGACTTTATTGAGAGAATAAAGAGAGTTAACTTTAGAAAGTTAGCAGCATATTCTTTGAATATTTGGGGTGTGGAGGGGAGAGAGGTGGACAGCTCACTTAGTTCTACCAAAAGCTGTGGTTGATTATTAACATTTTGAGCTAATTTCAAGAGAAAAAGGTGTTGTTTCTGTTTTTCAGAAAGATGTTTTGATACCGATAACCTTTTCATCTGGAAAAAAAGTTCGGGGCTATATGTAATTTGGGGGCTTGAATTTGTAATACAATATTCAGTATTTTTGCTTTGGGCTCATTTGCTTTTCTTGCTAGATAAGTTTTGACTAATTTATGTGTTTAATTATACCTTTTCTTTGGGACCCAATCTCATAAAATTTATAAATGACCTGGAAACCTTTGTACTTATAGCCTAGTTGTGTCCTTGATATATAATAGGTACCAAAAAAAAATTTGTTGAGATAATAAATGGAAAGTCAAAGAGAAACTCATTTCCATATATAAAAATTAAATACCTGAAGGGAACATGGTATTGTTACTTCCTCCTTGGAGACCAAATTGGCCTTCAAATAAATAATCAGAGTTAAGATGGATGAAAGAGGTTAAGAAGAATATTATAAATGTTTTTTATTTCCATGGTAGTTCGTGGGAGGAGAGTATAACCTTGGCTGCTGTCACATCACTTGAGTGGAAAGTGAAGATGCTTAGTAAGAGGAAGAAATCAAGTAAGGCGCTTTAACTGAGGCAGACTACTGAGAGAATCACTGTACTGCAAGTTGTCTGATCTTGTTGCTAATTAGCTAGTGTAGCTTTGACCCATGGAAGCAGGTAAATGATCCCTTAACTTGACTGGCTGAAGTATTTGTAGTAAGGAAAAAAGCTTATCTAGAACCAAGGTAAAATGGAAGTTTTTGATTCTGTTTCAACATTTTTACATTTATTTAAAATTTTTGTCATTAGAGAAGGGGCTTGGAGTCACTGGTGATACAGGCCAATTGCCTCATTTTCTGGGATAAAAGTGGCAACTTGGACCCCATATTAAAAATGCTTAGCAACCAATCCGCCCATTTCTCCTTGTCCCTTACAAAATCGTTAAGAATGGTTTGAATATCCAATCAGGTAAAACTTTGAGTTCCAGTTTCCCATTTGGAATCCCTTTGGGCAAGGGAGCCCTGCTTGAATTTATGTGGTGACTGCATGGTCATGGGAAGATGTGTTTCCCATGCTAGGCCAGACTTGCCCATCTCTTTCTTTAGAATGTCCCAATCGACCTCCTTGGGGTTGGTGTTGGTTTCCACTAGACTGACGCTGTTAGGATCATTAGGGAGTGATCCTGGTGTGAGAGATCTCAGTCCTAGGGCCGCGGCGTGCTGGTAGACAGCAGTGCTTAATAGGGCTTGGACAATTTTTTTTTTTTTTTTTGGTGATTTTGAGACATCCCCTGGAGCAGTAGCAGGGAGAGCTGGCACCATTGGTTGGGACCCTTTTTTCTTTTTTTGTTTAACTCTTTTTTTTTTTAAATGCAATTTTATTGAAATACCATGTAATCATCCAAAGTGTACATTCAGTGGTTTACAGTATCATCATATAGTTGTACATTCATCACCACAGTCAATATTTGAACATTTTCATTACTCAAAAAAAACCCATATAAAAATTAAAATGAAAAAGAACACTCAAAACATACCAAACCCCTTACTGCCCCCATTATTTATTTATTTTTTGTCCTTATTTTTTTCCTCATTTGTCCATACACTGGATAAAGTAAGTGTCAGCCACAAGGTTTTCACAATCACATGGTCATATTGTAAGAGCTATATAGTTATAGAGTCATCTTCAAGAATCAAGGCTACTGGTATACAGTTCAACAGTTTAGGTATTTTCTTCCAGCTATTCTAATACACTAAAAACTAAAAAAGATATTTATATGCATTAGAATAATCTCCAGAATGACCTCTCAACTCTTTCAAATTTAAAATAGTTGGAAGCAAAGTTATCATGACCTAAGTTCCTTACTGTTTATTTTAAAAGACAGTATAACCTATTTGATGGATTTATGTCATCATTTCCAACTATTTCACATTTTGAGGGTGGGAGAAATGTGAAACTATTATTGAGTGAAGGTCTTTGAAAAGTGATGAACTAGGTAACCAGGGGAGGGGAAGTAACATTTATTCAGCCGTTAAAATGTGCAGACACTTTATGTCATGAATATTCTAATTTAATCTCTCTCTCAACAAAGTCTTTGTAAGATAGATATCATTATTGCTACCCATCAAAATGGTTGGTTCTCTGCCTGTTGCGCTCAAAATGACCAATTCCTGAGGCACCAGGGTTTCAAAGAGAGAAAGAGTTGATTGCTAGGTGAGAAGTACGAAGTCAGATGGCCTACTGGCCTAAAAATCTGTCTCTCTGAAGTGTGGTAACTCTGATGGTTTTATAGTGTCAAAAGATGGTCAGGTTTTACCTAGCTGTTCCCAGAAACTTTGGGTATTTAGGTGACACATGAGACTCAGAGTTAGAGCACTGAAGCTGTGAAAGTCAGAATTACCCCACTCAGCAACTGTTAAAAAAAGTTTAACTGTTGAAAAAGAGATCAGACTTCATCTACAGATATGGATGAAGCTGATCTGGATAGGACTAAGATAAATCAGAATACTGGATAAAGGATGATATGGCCCACATTTTCAAACTTCAACTTCTGTGGGAGACCAAAGGGAGAGATGTTTATTTGGTGCAAATTTATATTTTGGGTAGCACATTCTTTAATATAATGTATGGCCAGTTACTTGAACACTATAATTACCCAGAATCTAGAAGAGGGTTTGAGATCTTATTGATTTGTACAGGTTAGTATGATGCCCTGACATATCCCAGAGTAATTTGGGCACAGAATAAAAAAGTATTTTGCACAGTTCCCTTGGGGACTCAGGAGAACAGAGGAAATATTCAGCTTCCCCATCTGGGGAATTTCTGATATTCTTCCAAACAGTGAAGACAATCAATTCAATAGGCTAAGCCCTCTATCTTGGGGCTCACCCCTGTGAAGCATATTCCTGCAAAGGAGAGGCTAAGCCTACTGATAATAATGCCTTAGAGTCACCCCCAGAGAACCTCTTTTGTTGCTCAGATGTGGCTTCTCTCTCTAAGTCAACTTGGCAAGTGAACTCACTGCCCTACCCCTGATGGGGAACATGACTCCCAGGAGTGTAAATCTCCTTAGCAATGTGGAATGAACTGGGGCCCGGCATGATGTGAATGAGAAAGCCTTCTTGACCAAAAGGGGGATGAGAGAAATGAGACAAAATAAAGTCTCAGTAACTGAGAGATTTCAAACAGTCTGGAGGTTATCCTGGAGGTTATTCTTATGCATTAAATAGATATCCCTTTTTAGTTAATGGTGTATTGGAGTGGCTAGAGGTAAATACCTGAAGCTGCTGAACTGTGTTCCAGTAGCCTTGATTCTTGAAGACGACTTTATAACGATATAGCTTTTTTTTACTAATATGCTGTATGGCGGGGTTACATTTCATTATTTTTCCATGTGAGTATCCTGTTATTGCAGCACCATTTGTTGAATTTTTGTTTGTTTTTGATTTGCTTGCTTGTTTGCTTTTTTGGGAAGTGCATGGGCCGTGAATCAAACCCTGGTCACCCGCCTGGCAGGCAAGAATTCTACCACTGAACTACTGTTGCACCCTCAATAATATAGCTTTTACAATGTGACTGTGATTCTGAAAACCTTGTGTCTGATGCTCCTTTTATTCAGGGTATAGACATGAATAAAAAAATAAATAAAAATAAGGATAAAAAATTTACTGTCAAAGTAAACATAAGAAATATGCTAGTTTGTATATAATTTTATGGCATTGTTTTATAACATAAAATTGTATATGTAAGCTTAAAAAAATATGGTCAGGTTTCAGGATAATGTGCACAATGGCTCCAGATGATATAATTAAAGGTGATCTAATTATTGAGCATGCGCAGATTTATTACATGCTTAGTCACAGAACATATATGAGAAACTGGTGGCCTTAATATGATGATGGGCATGATTTTAGTATTATAATGAGATGTAGGTCACTTGTAGGTTAAAGTTTAAGCCACTGCACATGTTAAGCTGGCGCATTTTGCTTAGATCCAGCTCTATCGAGAAAGCTTTGGAATTGGGGTGGGGTCTCTCTGGACTGACTTAAGGCCCTTCATTAATAAACATTAGGGGCTGTCTTTAGTAATCATAAGACTCTAAAGTTGATAACCTGGATAAAATGGCCACAAGTGAGGGTCAATCACAAGGTTTTTAAACCACAAGGGTACAAGATAAAGGCTATACAATCATTATCTGAGAGCAAGTTCACAGATTTCAGATATTTCCCTCTGGCTGCTCTAATATACCGGAAAGTAAAAAGGAAATATCTGTATGATTACTCAGTAATCATAATCACCCCCTAAATTCTATTATCATGATTTTATAGGTGTGGAAACAAATTCAGAGAGGTTAAGTAACTTGTGAATTCAAAGCCTTTGTTCTTACCACAACATGGTAATGGTTCTGCTCTCCAACTTGAAGAGTTAATGCATTATAATTTCTGGAAAATTGTCTAATGTTTTAATGTCAGTTGAACCTTGGAAACTCTACCCGGAAAGTCATTGTCTATATATATTTGTTAATGGTGTCCAGATTAATCTCTCCAGTTAATGTCAGAAAAATTAGGTTAACTCTTTTATTTTTATTGTATTGGTATCTAAGAGATGTTAGATATGCTAGTGGTTATTGATTTTAGTTGAGCTGGAGCTCACTGTTAAATTCTTTCAGTAGACACTATACACTTGAGAGGAAGTAGGGAATGATGAAGGAAAGGATGATAAAGTACAAAGAAATTTGAATTTATTGAGTGCCCATGTACCAGATAATGTAGCTAATGGTAGAACCAAGACAGTAACTCTGGTTTGTTTGACCAGCACTCCTGCTTTTTCTACTGTGCATCAGTGCCCCTTCTACTAGGAGTGCTTAAGTCAATGTTAGTCTACTTATGGCCAAGTAGTTACATATTACATTGTCTCCTAATGCTACTAGCTTAGTTAACTTGGGTGCTAGTAAGGGGAAGAGTAGAATACAGGTTGCCAAACTGTGAAGACCAGGAAATTTCTTGGGAGAAAATAGTTGTTCTCTAAACACATCCTGTATTACTCTATATTGTAATTTTGTGTCATTAGTTTCAAAGCCAAGGAAAATAGGAAAAAAGACAAATAATTCTGTACAAATCTATCATCATTACTAGAAAATTAATTCAAATGTTTTAATTATAAATATCTCTAAGGGAATGTTAAATCTTAAAGAATCTGAGGTACTCATTTGATGTTAGGCACTATTACACAAAAAACTAGTGATTTAAAAAAATCAACAGTCATGAAGCAACAATTATACTGTAATATCTGATGGGAAGGTTTGGAGTATGGAGATTGTCAACAAGTATTTCAGGAACTAAGAAAATATGGTTATTTTCATTACTGTTATTGAATAATGATGTGATAATTTCTTTACAGATTTTTGCTTGAGAAGGGGATATATTATAACTGTTATCTTTCCTAAATCACTCTAGAAGTAATTTTAAGATGAAAGTTACTGTGTGTAAAATTGCTGGAAACTATTCACATTAACCATTTATGAATATCATTTGACACCAGTTGTCTGCATTTGCTACTGAATATATGTCCAAGTGCCTTAAACTGGAAGTGTGATATAATAAAAACAGTTTAGACCTTAGAGATAGATAGATTGCATGTGAATCTGGGCTCTGACATTTTCTAGCCATGTGACCTCTATGAGCTTCAACGTCTTTACATCTTGTAGAATGGAGGCTGCATTATTTATCAATTTCCTCATTACAAATTACCAAAATTGTAATGGTTTGAAACAATACTTAACTATTTCATAGTTTTTTGTAGGTCAGGAGTCTGGGATGGCTTAGTTGGGTCTTGGCTTCAGGGTTTCTCACCAGGCTGCAATCAAGGTGTCTCCTCCGAAGGCTCTACTAGGGAAGGATCTGCTTCTAACTCCCATGGTGGTGGGCAGAATTCAGTTCCTTACAGCGATTGGACTGAAGGCCTCAGTTCCATGCTGGTCGTTGTCTGAAGGCTGCTCTTATTTCCTTGCCCCTTGGGACTTTCTCCTTGACAGACTGCTTAATCAAAACCAACAAGAAAGAGAGTCTGTTAGGAAGACAGAAGTCAACTCTCGTAATCTAATCACAGAGATGACATTCCCTCAATTTTGAGGTATTCCATTGGTTGGAATCAAATTACACAAGGGGGAGAGAATCACACAAGACCATAAATACTAGGAGGTAGGATCATTGGGAGACCCTCTTAGAGCCTGCCTACCGCAGAGTCAATAATACCTACTTTACAAGACTGTTGAGGATTAAGAGAGGTACATATATTTAAATTTCTCTTTATTTTTGGTCTGCCCTTTAACTGCCTTTTTGGATATTAACTGTTACTCTTCTGCGCAGCAACAAAATTTACTGTTACAACTATTACTACAATTTCCCATTTTTTTCCATCTATACTTTGTATATTGAGATTCCCCTAGTAGTTTGACTTGTGAAATACTGTCCATCTTCTAGGGCCATCTCAAATGCTACTTTTCCCTTAAATTTTCCTTGACATATCCTGCTTTGACTCACGAGTCATCTCCCTCATCTGATCTCCAAGAATTCCTTTTCATAATTTTATTATTGCACTTGCTACCTACTATCTGCTTTGAATGTTTTTCTCTGTTACTTAGATAAGAGCTCTCCAAGGACAAGTATTGTGTTTTAATCTTTTCTCTATCCCCATGTTGGTATAACATCATCTTTTAAACATAGATAATATTTGTTCATCAATGAGTTAGTTTCTCAAAGGTTTAGCAGTTTAGTAGCTTATAGAGGCAGATGTAAGGAATTTTAAAATGGTGTGGTTGTTTTATATGTTGTAATAACCAGTATTTCTAGTAGCATAGGGAATGAAATATTCCATGTAGCTACAGATGTTCTTTTACATGCCTGAAGTGATTTTCTTTTAACCACAATTCATTCATACATTCATTCATTTTTTCAAACAATAAATATATAGTGAATATTTTCTATGTCATAATCCCTATCTATATTAAGGATTTGGGATGAAAATCTTTCTAATATCTTTTGCATACCTCTCTATCTTAATAGTAATTTATCTTATAAAAGTAATTTAACCTTTTGTTTCTGACCAAGGCATAGTATTATGATATAAAATATTGAGTTATCACACAATTATGCGTACAATAGGAACTGTTAAACTATATAAGGGCCATTTGCTTCTACCCCAAACTGTAATAATTTGGCCTTCCAAAACTACTTTTCAGTTCCCCCCCTCCACCTTTTTTTGTCTTTTTTATGCTGTCTGTGAGCTTGTTTCTAGTCCCTTTGTTATTTTTTTCTTCTAATGTTCTGTGTGCTGAGAAATCAGGTGGTTAAATATAATAGGGTTTTATATAAAAAGTGAATACATGGACTCTGAATGTGGTGCGGAAAGGAAAGTACATGAGCAAGGCCATGAAAACTGTTGTGATTGCTTAGATGCATTTTCTTTTTAAAATTCTTTTTCTTCAGTTACATTCTAGGTGGTTGAAACTGTCTTTGGATTCAAGAGTTACAGTAAATATGGTTCAGCTTTTCAGAAGTTTAGTTTATACTACTGAGTGCTCACTGGCAGCTGCTAAATATCACATTGTATTTGTAGAACTGCTTTGTCAGAAAAAAATATGTGCCTCATAAGCAAGAAAACAATTTTTGTATTTGAGCGTATGAGTATTGAAAAGGTATTTTAAGGAATGGGGTCACATACTGTGATCATGAAGGCAGTTCTTTACTTTTTATTGTATCAAAAGGAGATTAGCTCCATGTACCCACTCAGTGTTCTCAATGTTTTTTTAAGAAGGAATTTTGATTCCTTCTTTGATTATTAAGTAGATCTGGCACTATCCTCCTAACCATTTAGATTTCTAGTTCTGTGTTTAGTCTTGGGAATGTTTATTTTGACTATAAAGAACAACAATCGTCTAATTTAATTATATTAAGGTATTTTGCATTTACGTCCTTCAGCAAGTATTCAGTAATATATAGTAGGTCTGTTGATTCAGGGTATGTTTCAGTTAATTTAATTTTTTTGTTCTGTTTTTCTAGGTGAAAATTATGGCAATACTTTAGGAACTTATTAACCTAATGCTTTATTGGTGAAAGAATTCACCATCATTTTTTTTTCATTTTGGATTGAGAAAATGAATTCAGATACAGGTGAAAAAACGGGATGTTGGAAAAAAGTACCAGTTAAAGAGCAGAACATCTAATAACTGATTTTCAAGAAATATTAAACAAACAAAATTGTTATGTTTCGATTTTGGTATGGTGTTTACTCGCTAGCACATAGGTAGCCCTCTGAAAATTCATCCAGTTCTTCTAAATTATGGAAATTTTGTGGAAGACGCTGACCTGGATTTTGAGCCTCATCATGGCATCATCGGAATTTCATAGTGACTACAGGCTTTCATACAGTTCTCAAGGTAGGATTCCTGCATTTGAAACTGAAAAAAATTATAACCATTAACCTGACAAGGATAGATTCTGAATATTTGGATTAAATGAGTACTTTCTTTGGGATATGTGGTGATAGGAGCAGAGGCCAAGTGTGTCAGTTCAGTGCCCATTTCATAAATATTAAGGGCTCTAAGAATTTGATTAACTTGTTCTGCTAGTAATTAATGTCCAGTGGATTTTAGAATTGGCTGGTCTTTCTTAGAAGATGATAGACCCCAGGCCTCTTCTTCTGAATCCTAAGCTCATCCAGTTGTTAGGGTTTATGGGCAAAGTCGTGTTTAAAGGTAATTCAAAGTCTTTTGCTAATAAGAAACCAGACAAATTCAGAGACAGGGCCCTTCCAATAAGGGCCCTACATGAAAATATACTCTTCCAAACTTAAGGATTCTAATATAAGGGCTAGAACCTGGGAAAAGAGTAAGAGTTAGTTGAAAAACATTCATCTTTTAAAATTTTAATCCTTAGATCCTTATAATTATAATTTTAATCTATAGAATTGAGTTTAATATCATAGAAAAGGTATTAACAAAGAAGGTCCTGTGAGTGAATGCCACCTTATTTTCCATGACAGTCTAATCCTCATAGAACTATTGAAAGGCATACCTTTTGGATCTTCCTTCCATGAATGTAAAGCAACATACCACTTTTTGGTGCTAATGAGCCAGAATTTCAAGGCGATTATAGATTGATGTATATGTCTAACAGTCAAAGTTTACAAAGTGTGGTTCTCAAAGTAGATTGACAAAGCCATGGCATTTAGTACGAGCTCTTGTTTATAAAAACAGAAAGTAATACTGTTTCTCAGTTTACTTCCATTTGGTTATGGTTTCATGGGAGTTTATATTTGTGGGTGAATTCCATATAGAAATAGTGAGGCAGTAGGGAGACATTTGTTTTCCCTCAATAATAAGACTAGGTAAAAGAAGGTATGACTAAAATGCTAGAATAATAATATTTATTAAATGTAAGTAAGGAAAATATTTTTAATAGTCCTCTGAATGTTTAGTTGATGATTTTTAAGCAGTTTTATCCAGATATAATACATATAGCATTATTCACCCATTTAAAGTGTACAATTCCATGATTTTTAGTATATTCACAGAGTTGTGCAACTATCTCTGTAATCAACTGTAGAGCATTTCTACAGAAAGAAACTTGGTACCCATTAGCAGTCATTCCCAAACTCCCTCCAGCTTTCCCCAGATCTAGGCAGCCATTAGTATGATTTCTGTTTTAGAGATCTGTCTTAGATGTTTGGTATAAATGGAATCACATAATATGTGATCTTTTGTGATTGGCTTCTTTCATTTAACATAATAGTAGCATAATGAACTTTGATTATGAAAGCAGTAATTATTAAGGTTCATTCATGTTGTATCATGTGTCAGTACTGTATTTCTTTTTATCACAGAATAATATTCCATTGTGTGGATATACTTCATTTTATTTATCCATTCATCAGTTATTAGTTGATGGACATTTGGGCAGTTTCTCTTTTTCAGCTATTATGAATAATGATGCTATGAACTTTCATGTACAAGCTTTTGTGTAGATGTATGTTTTCACTTCTCTTGGGTATATACCTAGGAGTGAAATTGCTGGAGCATATATAGTAACTTCAAATAAATGAAATGCCAGACTGTTTTCCAAAGTGACTGCAAAATTTTACATGCCCACTGATTTTTTTTTCATTACAGTGTTATTTATTATACAAAACATTGAACATGATCTGATTGTCCAGCAATAGAGACTTGATTAAATTATTTAGAATAGAATTGAGTACAGCCATTGCAATTATTTTAGCGTTGTGATGACATTGGAATGTGCTTAAAAATATTATTTAAATAAAATTAGTTTGCATCAACATATGACCCAATTTTATTTTCTAAATGTGTACATCTATTTACCAACCTGAAGGAAAATACTAAATTCCCCATAAATATTAGCAGTGATTAGATATATGCTATAGCATATTGGTTAATACTAAGGACTCCGGCCTGCATGCAGACAAATAATCCTGGCTCTATTCTTTGCTAACCATGACCTTAGGGGAGTTACTTAACCTCTTTCTGCCTCAGTTTCATCTTTGTAAAATGAAGATGGTAAACAATGTATCTGCTTCATAGGATTGTTTTGAGGATTAAGTTAGTTGAGGTAGGAAAAGTGCTTAGACTAATGCCTGGTACATAATAAACACTGTATAAGTATTATTTTCAATATTATTCAAATGATGTGATAAAGCTACATGTTCATAGCATGTAGTTTATGAACATGTAGTTTTTTATACTTAGAAAACAGTTCAATAAATGTTACTTTAAGCCAAAAATATATTGCATAATTGTTATAATTTTTTAAACAATTTTCTGGTAAAATAAATGGTATATACAAAAAAGCAATAAATTTCAAACAACATTTTAACAAGTAAGTATAGACAGAGTTCAGAGTTTGGTATGGGTTACAGTTCCACAACTTTAGGTTTTTTCTTCAAGCTACTCCAAGACACTTAAGACTGAAAGAAATATCAATGTAATGATTTAACAGTCATACTCATTTGTTAAATCCTACCTTCTCTATTATAACTTCTACTTCTCCTTTGATCCTTTTCCCAGTCTTAGGGGTATTTGGACTATGCCCATTCTAATTTTTTCATGTTGAAAAGGGGTGTCAATAATATGGCATAGGGGATGGAACTAATTCATGTTCTTGGAGACGCTGGCCCCTCTGAATTTCAGGGCTTATCTGGCCTAGGAACCCATCTGGAGAGTGTAGGTTTCGGGGAAGTAATCTTAGTGTGTGAAACTTTTGTAGAATCCCAGGTGAAGCCCTAGATGTTCTTCAAGGTTGACAGGAATGGTTTGGTTGGGGTTTGGCAAGCCCCGGTAATTTGCAATATCTAGCTGATGCTTGTGTAAGAGTCGCCTTCAGAATAGCCTCTCCACTCTCTTTGAACTCTCTTAGTCACTGATACCTTATTTTGTTACATTTCTTTTTCCTTTTTTGGCCAGGAAGGCCCATTTCCCCTTTTTTGGCCACAATGCCGGAGCTAGGCTCATCCCTACATTCCCACTGATTTTTTAAAAAAAAATTCTACAAGGCTATCGAAATTATATATAAACTCTTTAAGATAACTCACAGATTTTTATTTGAGCTAAAGTCTATTCTTTTACATATGTATAGTTTTTCACTGTTTTTATTTCAATGTAAAATTTTCAAACTTCCTGTAGAATTGAGCCTTTTGACTCACATTTTTAAAATTAAATTTAAAAAAAAAGAAAAACAGTCCCTCACTGATCATTTTATTTTAAGGGAAGAAATAATTTGGGTGTGGTTAATTTTTAGATTTTAAACTTTTATTCTTTCATTTCTGTTTAATATAATTTTTTTTTGCCAGTACCTCATATAATGATGCATAATCTTAACCAATATAGTTGTTGTTTATACTGCCACTTCTTTGTTCTGTTAAATTTTCTTTTCTTTCATGTGTTTTTTTCTGGATTCTCTTCCTTGTGATTACAAAGAGGAATTCCTGACTTATCTTGAACACTACCAGCTAACTATTCCAATAAGAGTTGATCAAAATGGAGCTTTTCTGAGCTTTACTGTGAAAAATGATAAACACTCAAGGAGAAGACGGAGTATGGACCGTATTGATCCACAGCAGGCAGTATCTAAGTTATTTTTTAAACTTTCAGCCTATGGCAAGCACTTTCACCTAAACTTGACTCTCAACACAGATTTTGTGTCCAAACATTTTACAGTAGAATACTGGGGGAAAGATGGACCCCAGTGGAAACATGATTTCTTAGACAACTGTCATTACACAGGATACTTGCAAGATCAACAGAGTACAACTAAAGTGGCTTTAAGCAACTGTGTTGGATTGGTAAGTAGATACTATATTTTAAATTTCGAATGAGAAATAAATTCTTAATGGAATATGTTTCCTTAGATTAAAAACATACTTATAGATGGTTTAAATTTTTTTGTTATTTCTGCTTTCCTTTTGATAGTCTTTTAAATGATAGGCTTTTCAAAGTAAGAACAGCTTATAAAACTGTATATTATTAATTGAGAAATGAATGAAATGTCAGGTTTCCCTGTAGACTTAAGATTTTCTGTTCAAATGAGATATCTTTTATGCATAAGTAAAACTCAGTCACTGCTGAAGAATTTAAGGGTGTATGACACTGATGGCATGTTTAGGTTCTTTCTATAATATGTTTCTCTGGTAGCTAATATAGCTTAAGTTACTGTTGACCTACGTATAATGCAAGTTCTTCATAATTGAAGAAAAATCATCTACATCGAAGTCTCTTCTTTTTGAAATAATATTTCCCCACTTTCATATGTATATCGATGATAAATCTTCTTTTACTTAGTGTGCAGGGTATATGCTGGGTATTTAGTCCATTCTACCCTATTAGTAAGTACAGTTCAAAGTTGCACATAGTAATAGCTTCAGAACAAAGCATATTTCCATGCTTCCTCTTCTGCTTTTGCCCTGTTCAGGCTAATGTATATGTTCCATTAAAGCTTTACCATGGTAAAAAGGTCAAATATTTTGATGTCCTAGTCATATCTTCAAAAATGTTTTTTCCGTTTCTCTTATAAACCTGTATCTTCATTCATACCTCAGTATTAAAATACTGCATAGTTAAGTTAGTTTTAAATAAGTGCTAAAGTTGAAAGGAATATCAAGAAATACAATAGGAAGGAAATGTTCACTATAAGTATAAATATAAAAATTTGTTCAGATTGTCCATTTTTTATAGCTGTTAAATGAAGTGAACCAAAATAATAACTTGATCTTAAATATTTACGGCTTAATCCCAATAAATAAACACATTGTCACTGTTTTCTTTCTCTGTAAGCAGTGTTAAGACTTCATATACAGAATAGATTTACCTTTTTGAATAAAAGTTTTCAATCTAAATCTCTGCTTTAAAACTTCTCATATATTAGAGTGCCACTTGTTATTAAGTAAAAAATACTGTTCACAGCCATTGGTTAAGTTCTTTAAGATTGACATTAGCATTAACTATGCCAATTAATAGTTTTAACAGGGCAGTGAAATGAAGATTTGTGTTTTAGAAGAAAACGTTTTCATTGAGAGATTGGAGATTGGAGGAGTAATTGGAAAAGTAATTGGAAATAGGAAGATGAGTTAGGACATGGAGAAGAAAATGAGGACCTACGAAAAGATAATTTTACTGGGAATAGAGAAATAGAATAAATTTGAATTGCATTTTGGTGAGAATGTAGAGGATTTGTGTACTATTCATGTTTTCTTCTCTGATTTGTATTATAACTCATAGTAAATAGTATTTAATGTATATATACATACTTTTTAATTAATTAAAAAAAATTACAAGAAAGAAACACAAACATTACCAACACATGCTCATTCCGCTCTTCACATACACTTAGAAATTCACAATATCATCACACAGTTGCATATTCATCATCATGATCATTTTCCAGAACATTTGCATCAATTCAGAAAAAGAAATAAAAAGACAACAGAAAAATAAAATGAAAACTGAAAAAAAAAATTTTACATACCATAACCCTTACCCCTCCCTTTCATTGATCACTAGCATTTCAAACTAAATTTATTTTAACATTTGTTCCCCCTATTATTTACTTTTATTCCATATGTTCTACTCA
>PVIY010051853.1:0-15472 GCA_004026745.1 Myrmecophaga tridactyla | reverse complement strand
TTTGGTCGAGAAGTTTCTCTCAATCCCTTGATGTTAATTCTCAGCTCATTCTAGGGTTTTTTTCAGTCCCTTGATGCTGAATCTCAGCTCATTCCAGGATCTCTGTCCCACGTTGCCAGGAAGGTACACATCCCTGGGAGTCATGTCCCACGCAGAGAGGGGGAGGGTGGTGAGACTGCTCATCATGTTGGCTGGAGAGGCCACATCTGAGCAACAAAAGAGGCCCTCCTGGGGGTGACTCTTAGGTCTAAATTTTAAGTAGACTTGACCTATCCTTTGTGGGGTTAAGTTTCATATGAACAAACCCCAAGACTGGGGGCTCAGCGTATAGCTTTTGACCCTTAACAATCTTGTTGATGATGGGGCTCAGAGAAGCTAAGCAATCCCAGAGCCAAGCTCTCTCCCCTCAGCTGCAGGGTGGTATCCTCACAGCGGCACTGGCCAGGGTATCTGGAGGCCTGAGCCAGCACTGTGATATTTAGCTGTGGGACCTCAGGCAGAAGATTTACCCATGTTCAAACTCAGTTCTTACGATTTAAAAACCCAGGGAACAGGGTTTTTAAAGCTCCTGTCTGTTCTGGAAGTTCTGCTGTTTATCATTTTCCTAGCACTGAGCTTCTTACGGTGCACTGAATGTTACAGTGGGAAGTATTCCTGTCCTCAAAGAATACCCCACCTTGTTGGGGAGACAGGTGGTGGATAGTGATGTAGGGCAGTATGTGGTCACATGCCTGTGCCACGTCCTCCAGTCCCAGGGTTCCACCATCCCTTATAGCCCAATAACTCCCAAATCTCCTAACCCCAGACTTCTGCTGAGCTTTAGACCCACAAAGCTTGAACATGTCCCAAACAGAAACCTTCATCTACCCCTAAATCTGTCCCTCTTCATGTTTCTTCCAACTCCATGAATTCATGAATGTCACCGCCACCTGGATGCCACCCCTCCTCCCAATGCCAGTTCTCCAGCTCTCATCTGCAAAGAATGACTAATCTCAGCCCTTATCATTGCTAATTGCTAGAAACTGATGACTTGCTTCCTAGCCTCTAATCCACTGCCCCACCTTGCTGCCAGAGGTCACCCACACATTCTCCTCCATTGATTAATCATTGTTTCAGACAAAGTTCAAAACCCTTAATATAGCATTCATTGAATTAATATTTATTGTGAACTCTATTGCCAGTGACTATTGCAATACTTGGGATATAGTAACTTACCAGACGAGTTCTTCATGGAACTTGCATTTCAGTAAGGGGAGATAGATCCTAAGCAATTGAGAAAACCAATATATAATATAATTTCAGATTATGATATGGTCCCTGTCTGCTCCAATTCTTCATGGGCATCCTCACTGCCTCCATCCAGTTCTCCATCACATCATACAGCTTCCTAGCTCTGTCTTTGCACATGCTGCGTTTACCTCCTGAGCAAACACTAATAATGATGATGATGGTGGTGGTGGCAATGAAGATGTTAATAATAGCAAACACTTATGACTGTTTTAGGAACTGTTCTGAGCACTTCGTATATCATTTAATCCTCATGAGGTAGCTACTATTTTCATGCCCATTTTATAGATGAGGAAGCAAAGGCACAAGGTAGTTAAGTAACTTGCTCTGTTGTAGGAATTTGAGATACATCACTGAACAACAGAGAGTAGGATTCTTGTCCTCGTTCTGGTTGGGGGACCCAGACAACAGACAAGATAAGTTAATCATATAATATGGTTTAAGGGGACACTCCTGCAATAAAGTGGAATAGGAGAGGGTTTGCCGGGGGTGGGAGTGTGGAAAGCGCCAAGATGGGGATTGCAGTTTTAAATAGGAAACTTGGGGAGGGTCTCATTCAGAATACAGTATTTGAGCAAAGACTTGAGGAAGGTGATGAAGCAAGCTATGTACATATCTGGGCCAAGCACACTGTAATCAGAGGCAGCAATCAGCGCGAATGAGACAGGAACATGGCTGGTGCAATCAGGAGAAGCCGGGAGGTCAGAGATGCTGGAGCAGAGTGAGCAGGGGGAGATGGTGGAGCGGGGTGGAATGTGGTCAGAGAGGACATGGAAGCCCAGGTCATGTAACACCTTAGGACCATATAGGGACTTTGGCTTTTACACTGAGGGAGATGGGGGCCATGGACAGTTTTGAGTATGGACATGATCTGAATTTTGTATATCATATGATAACTGTATTATAAATTGTATATGTCATATACTATGTATTAAGTTATTGGTTGTCTATTATATATTGTATATTATCTATTATATTTTGGTATTGTATTGAAAACAGTCTTGGCATTGAGGGAAAAGGTAGTAGTAGGACAACCAATTAGGAGACTCTTGCAATAATCTGGCTGAGAGCCAATGGTGGCCCAGACCAGGGAGGCAGCTGAAAGTTGGTGGTGGATATTAGTTCGCCCTGGACAGCAGATTTGATAAAGACTGTTGGAAAATGTTGACCCTCTTAGTCATGTCAGCATAGGTTAAAGCCCAGCAAGCCACAGCACACCTATAGTCAAACAAACTGAGGGGTCATGATTTCCTGGAGTAAGGGAGAACTCCTCCCTGGAACTGCAGGGCCTCTTAGTAAGAGTGAGTCAGACTTGTTGGAGGGTTTGGGCTTTGTGTTAGGGGGTTTGGGCAAGGGTTCAAGGAAGTAGGGGGTTGTTCTGAATTGGGTGCCGTCTGGAAGTGGGATCAATCTGACGATTGGTAGCCTGATTTTCATTACTTAGGAATCAGGAGGACACAGTGGAGTTAGAGGTGTCCTTGATAAAGAAGGAGCGTCACACGAGCTGGGACAGGGGTGTTGGTTACTTCTGTGGACACACAGCATCCTTATCTTTGTCCAGTCTTCAGTCCTGATGAAGGGCCGGTCTTATTTTGTCTTGTTCCATCATGATCACAGAGTAACCCTCACCAGACTGGTGCTGACGTTCTGTGGAACTGTTAATGTTGAGAGGGAACTCACAGCCTCGTCCTAACTACTAGCTGCCAGGACTATTTTTTATTTTGTTTTTGTTTGTTTTCTCTTTCTCACAAACCGTAAATCCAAAACAGACATTAATTTTACATGTTGAGGGGCAAGCTCAGCTTGAAAAACTCTGAGTGTTCTGAGCGGATCGTTTCAGAAAGTCAAATATCACCCCCCTTACCCTGACACACACACATCACTAGCCATTAGGGAAATATAAATTAAAACCACAGTGAGATACCACATCATACCCTCTGGAATGCTACTATTAAAAAAATAAAAGCCAGAAAAACACAAGTGTTGGAGAGGATATAGAAACACTCAGTGATTGTTTGTGGGAATGTATGGTGTGGCCGCTGTGGAAAACAATTCAGCATTTGCTTAGAAAGCTAAGTATAGATTTGCCACATGAACTGGCAATCACGCTACTAGGTATATTCTCAAAAGAATTAAAAGCAGTGACTCAAACAGATATTTACACACCCATGTTCATAGCGGCATTATTCACAATTGCCAAAAGTTGGAAGTAACCCAAGGGCCCGTCAACAGATGAACGGATAAGCAAATGTAGTATATACATGCAACAGAATATTATGAAGCCGTGAAAAGGAACAAAGGTCTAATACATGAGACAACATGAATGAACTGTGAAAAACCATATTGGGTGAAATAAGCTAGACGCACAAAATATTTGACACAAAGTCAAACATTATATGATATCACTGATATGAAATAAGTAGAATAAGTAAATTCATAGTCAGAAACTAGAATACAGATTGGAAAGGGTATAGAGAATGGAGAGTTAAGGCTGAATTGGAACAAAATATCTTTTTTGGGTGATGGAAAATTTTGAGAATGGTGGTAATGGTAGCACAACACTGTTAATTGACATCACTGAATCATTTATCTGAATGTGGTTATTTAGTTGCATATATTCTAGTAAAATAAAAGTTTTAAAAAATGGACAAAATAGACATTTCTCAAAAAAAGATATACAAATGACCGATAAGCACATGAAAAGATATTCAACATTATTAGTCATTAGGGAAATGCAAATCAAAACCATAATGAGATACCATTTCATACCCACTAGAATGGTTACTAATTAAAATGAAGAGAAAATGGAAAATAACAAGTGTTAGAGAGGATGTGGAGAGATAAGAACACTTATTCATTGTTGGTGGGGATGTAAAATGGTGCAGCTGCTGTGGAAGACATTTTGGTGGTTTCTTAGAAAGTTAGGTGTAGAAGTACCATGCATTCCAGCAATTCCACTCCTAAATATATATATATATATCCAAATATATATATTTGGATATATATATATATATCCAAAGAATTAAAAGCAGAGACTCAAACATATTTGCCCACTGATGTTTGTACAGCATTATTCACAATTAACAAAAGAGAGAAGTGGGGTGGGCCATGGTGGCTCAAGGGTAGAGTTCTGTGACCTGGGTTCAATTCCCGATGCCTGCCCGTGCAAAAACAAAAAAAAAGTTAGAAGCATGTCAAGTGTCCATTAACAGATGAACGGATATATATATACACACACACAATGGAATATTATTACATCATAAGAAGAAAGGAAATTCTGATACAAGTGACAATGTGAATGAATATTGAAGATACGTTGAATGAAATAAGCCAGACACAAAGGATAAATATTGTATGGTCTCACTTGTACGAAACAATTAGAATATTCAAATTCATAGACTCAGAAACTGGAATACAGGTGACCTGGGGCTGAGGTGGAAGTAGGGAATGGGGAGTGGAGTAGTTTAATGGGTGCGGAGTTTCTGTTTGGGGTGTTAGAAAAGTCTCCATAATGGTCGGTGGTGATGGCAGCACAACTTTGTGAATGCAATTAGCACCTGAATTGTGTATATGAAAGTGGCTAAAATGGGAAATTTTAGGTTGGACATACATTACCAGAATAAAAAAATTAATAATCCATAGAGCTGTATAACACAGCGAACCCTAATGGAAACTATGAAACATAGTTAACAAAATAATTATAATAATATTGTTTCATCAATTGTAACAAAGTTAACATACTAATGCAAAGTGTTAATGGGGAAAAATGTGTGTGTGTATCATGGAGGTCTACAGAAATTCTGTACTTTCTGCATGATTTTTCTGTAAACCTACAATTTCTCTACTAAAAAAAGAATGAAAACATACACGCACACACAAACATTGACCAAATATTCATCTAATACAGAAGTTCTCATCCACTTCATCATGACTTTGCTAATCAATTCTAGATTTCTCCACTTTCCTTTGACTGTAGAAATCATTCACCTTATCTATTCTGTGATCTGTGAAGAATAAAATAAGGTGAGAAAGTGGAAATATGGCTACAATAGGAAACTTTTTAGTTAAAAAAACAAAACAAAAACACAGGAATAATCATGACCCAGGTAATTAGAAAACAGACTTTGGAAGGAACAAACAGGGTAGTAACAGGAAACAAAGGTAACACTAAACAACTGGCAGAGTTAGGATCTCTGCAGTGCTGGTGACTTAGTGAAAATGGTGGACTGAGCATTCCTTTCTCCTGGGCATGGTAAGGAAACATCCAGAATCTTGCTAGCAGATGTCAAGGCATTAATTCCCTAGAGCATTTGAGATCAAAGACTCTAGAGCTGGCCTATGTTCATATCCACATTCTCCCACTATGGTAGAATGATTACTGAAAATAGCCACACTTCTACATCCTTTTCTGTATCCCAGCTCTTTGCAATATAACTTGGTAGTTTCTTCCATCAAGAGGCAGATTCCCCCTCCTTGAATCTGGGGACTTGTTTTGTCCAGTGAAAGGTGGCAAACTTTCACTGTCTTGGAATCTTGCCACCACAATACAAATAATCTTGGGCTGGCTTGCAGATGAGAGAGTCAAGTGGTCCAATCAACACCATAGCCCCAGCCAGCCAGTCCCCAGATATCTGACTAAGGCCATTTTAGATCAGTCACTCTCACCAGCTGACTCAAGAACAAGCGCAGCTGAGATCAGTTACGTAAGCCTGGCCCAGATAAGCTATAGGTCTACGCAGCAGACCCACAGATTCATAAATAATAAGCATTTAGTGTTTTTAATCACTCAGTTTGGACATACGTTGTTACCCAACAATAGCTAACTGATAAAACTAGTAGCAGCTTTTTGAATTTGAGCAATTTACTTAATCTTTCTGGGCCTCGGTTTTTGCATCTGTAAAGCGAGGGTGATAATAACAGTAACTATTTGATAGGATGGTTGTAAAGATTATAAAAATTAATATATGTGACACATGACGGACTTAGAGTAGTGTCCATCACATACAAGTGTCTATCATTTATTGATCACCTACCATGTATTAAGCACACTGATACATATTTTCCCATTGTGTTATTGTTATTCGCATTTTACAGGAAAAAGCAAGGGTCAGAGAAGTTGAGTAATGGGCTGAAAACCACTCATCTAATAAGTGGCAGATGTGGGATTGAACTAATTTGTCTTAACTTTCCAGCCTGCTATCTAAATCATTATACTACGTTGTCTTTGAAGCCGCCTCTCTGAAATGGCAAGGTGTAAGGAGCTAGGACAATTACGCTCCTCCTTAAGTAAGAATCCATTGCAAATAAAAGATTGTCTCATGTTATTACTTTTTGCAAAGTTTAAATTAAAACATGGTCCAGGTGGTTTAGTGACCAAAGCTTGGAAATCATCAACATTGTAAGTGAAGAGGTACTTTTCTAAATGATGGAAACTCATACTCCATTATCTAGCACCTAAATGCATTAGATCCCGTACCCTTAGGATCGTTCCTTGGTTATTTAAATTTTGAATTTTTCCTTTCTTCCCTAAAGCAATTGAATAACTCATCCAACTTAGAAGATTCATTGACATGAATGAACTTGAGAACAGTACTTAATAATATCTGAACACAGCTTTCTTTTTATTTAAGAACTTCAATTTTTAAAGTCAATGTTAATTTCAGCCCTACTGATTGAAGAAACGTCGATTTAACCCCTTTACCCACAGATTGTGTGTCTTAGTAGCCATGATAATACTTTTCATTTCTATTAAAATTTCATATCTTTATTCAAATTACTGATAAACAATAAAACTGAAACAGATAAATTTCAGCGATTAATATTCTAAAGAAGCCAAATTTATCAAGCAATGCCAAGGAAAAAATTTGCTTTGCCTGAAACAGCCACAGGGAGGCAGCAGAGAGTGAGGAATGAGCTACTGGTCTTTCACAGTTGTAGGGAAGCCACTGCACAGAAATGCACACAGCACTAGCAGACTTAGGTTTGAGTGAGTCCCGTCATCCCTGTAATAGGTTGGTTTATGTCCTGGCTCCTTATCTGACATTTTGGAATGCTCCGAGCATCAGGTGAAACATGGTATTGTAGCAGGTATAGTAGACTTAAAAGAAAAGCAGTTTTGAAATCCTGGGTTTGAATCCTGGTTATGCCATTTTATTCAAAAGTCAATAAATATTTCCTGACTAATGCTTACTGTGTACAAGGCACTGTGCTAAGTACTGGGAATCAGATAATATCTAACATTCATAGGATGTCAACATTGTGCCAAGCACTATTCAGACCACTTTATATATCTCATGTCATTCCATTCTCCCTGTGAGGGAGCACCTTTCTTATTTTATATGTGAGGGAACTGAGCCTTAAAGAGGCTTAAGCAACTCTCCAAGGTCATATAGTGAGTGAGTGATGGACACAGGATTCCAACTCCAGCATTCCGATTCCACAGCCAGTGCTGTGAGCCCCTATGCCATGCCATGTCCCCATATTATTAAGGTTAATAATATGAGCCCTGGCCTTGCGGAGTTTGGTTTAAGGGGGGGGAAACTGGGAATAGATGTGTTACCATGCCATGCCATACAAAATAGCTGCAATCAAAGAAGTGGGAGCAAGTCCTCACAAAGTGGTAGTCTGGGAAGGCTTCACTGAGGAGGTGATATTTTTGCTGGCTTTGAAAGTTGATGCTCCTCTCCCTCAAAAAGAGGAGAAAGAGGAAGAGGGCACACCAGGCAGAGAGAACAGCATGTTCAGAACACACACACACACAAAAACAAAACATGGAAATTAAGAGCCTGTGAATGGAGGCTTACGGGGCAGGAGTTAAGTCTGGAGAGGGAGTTGGGTTATATTGGAGAGATCCTTGGATCTTATGGCAAGATTTGGACTTAGAATCAAAACGAACTTCTGAAGGACTTTAATGCAGCCACGATTCACCATGTATAACTTTTGAAAGATGCATCCTTAGAACATTTAAGGAGGCAGGAGTCAGCAATGATAAGGGGATACAGGAGGGAGGTGGGGCAGTGTGCAAAAGCGGGGAAACCTGGACAAGCAGGGTGAGTCTGAGCATTGTGGAATGTTTGTTTTTCAGGGGTGGGTGAGGGAGAGCCAAGAGAGCAGGGTCAAGGGGCCCCTGGGAGTTGGATCATATTTGCCTACTAAGACGAAACCTGAGGAGCTCAGGGGAAGGGGATGGAGCCAGTGATTCTAAAGACATGGGGGCCCTCCTTGCTAGCTGTGTGATCCTCAGTGCATCACTCAGGCTCTCTGAGAACCAACACAGGGTGGGACTGTTTTGGGCTTGGCAACCAGAAGATCTATGGCTGAGTGAAGAATTGCTCTTCTTACGGCATGCCTCCCACCTTCAGGGGACACCACTGGTTCCGAGACCATCCTGTATGTGCAAGGGAGTTGAATGGGAGGCATCAGCTGGGAACAAGCCTGGAGGGAGGGTCTCCCGGACTAAGCACCAGCCCCGGTTATCAGTGTCCACCTGTCCTTTTTGCTTCTCTATCGCTCACTCCCTGGCTACACCCATCTTTTCCTACTGGAAAAAATATACATTTTTGCCCTTATCTGAACATTTTCAGAATCACCCCCACCCCCAACCATTAAATGAGGCCACTTGCAGGGGATGGCACAATGACAACTACTTTTGGTTTTCTGTCCGGCGTACAAGACACAGTCAATACACTCATGCTAACAGGCAAAAAGATGGGAGGAAAGTAGCGAGGGGGGAATGCACCAATGCCCCTCTTTCATACCTCCAAGTTGCCTTAGGCTCTTTTCTTTTTCTATTTCTCCTTAGTCAAGCCCCTCTACCCAGTTCTCCAGGCTGAGCTCCTCCCTGGGTGACAGGGTTCAGATCCCTTTGCTGCCGCTCCCTTGAGCAGGCTCCCCGGGCGCACCCCTTCCTCCCAGGACTGGTTCCCCAGCTGTGGTATAGGGTGGTCAGAACTCCTTGCCGAGTTGCTGGGACACTGAACCGGGTGAGGGCCTGCCGCAGCGTTCATTTCCATCTTCCCTCCCGGGTCCCCCAAGCATCCTTATCCCTCCTGGCCTCACCCGCAGACTCACCCTTTAGAGCTGGGTGTGGGGGGCAGTTCTGTGGGGTTTCCCACCTAGCACACCCGAAGTCTGCTCACTTTACCCTGACTAGCAACAGGGGAGAAATGAAAATCACTATGAGATGCAGATCTGTGTACAAGCAGATATTTCCAACTAGAGAAGAGAGAATGTTACAAGATAGAGGTAATCAGGAAAAATTGATAGGAATTGGTAGGATGAGAAAAGAAGGGAGAACGAGCAGGCAATTGACAGGTGAAGAGCAGGTCTGATGCCTGCAAACCTAACCCAAATCCTTCAAGACTCAGCTCAAACCTCTTACTCCCCAGGGCGAAGGAACAGGGTGGCTGCGTGTGCAGAGTGGCTTTCTGTGGCTCATCTCAAAGGCTTCCGTGAAATTATTAAAGAATACCGATTCTTCTGCACTTATATGAAACTATGAAAGAATGTCAATTCAAACTGAAAATGGGCAGAAATGAAAATGCCACAAAAATCACAACCTATGGCTACTTGACTGAGTGCTGCTCCAGGCAGAAACAGGGTGCGTGCCGGCCAGGCAGAGGAGGAGGCAGGGGCAGAGCCGACCACAGGATCAGCCTGGCCGGTCCCGTGTTCACTGCCCGCAGCTAAAGGAAGGCACCCATCATCACAGCCACCACCTGTCCCCACACTCCCCTTCTCTTCCGCCAGCCACCAGGCACCTGACTTGTGCCTCTGCTTCCGACATCCAAACTCACGGAGCTCTCATCCGTCCTGTGGGATTTCCAGGGGCCAGCCCCCCCACCCCACCCCGCACTTGCTTTCCCACCTTTCCTCTGACCAAGCAGCCCTCGGAAACAGGATTTCAGAACCTTTATTTTACAAGAATATAATATGCTGAACCAAGAAAATGGGGATCGGGTACGTCATTCATATCCAGGAAACCAGCTCCATTTGTCAACAATAAATAAATATTTAAACAGCGAGGAGCGCCTGACAGGCTCGAAGGAGTCCCAGCAGGGTCAGAGGTAGAGCCCCATAGTGAGAGGGAGAGGTCAGGCTGCCAGCTCCTATTGGGATTCCCCAGTACAGGCCAACAAAAATTACAATAATAAATAACAATAGCAACAACAATAACAGTAATATGTTACGACACTAGTCACAAAAATAACACTACATTAGACTTAAATAATTTTCTGCTGGAGCAGCTCACAGTGCAGAGAGAACAATGTTCGTGACCCTCGGGCACCCGTGGGCTGCCCGGGTTCACCCTCTCCCCAGCTCGTCCCTTGCGCACAAGTCCCACGAGGGGATGTTTGTTCAGCAACGCCCTGAGGTGACAAGCAGATTCTGATCCCCCATCCCCACCCAGTGGTGTCCTTCCCAGGAGCCTCTCTCCCCCACTTCCACTCCCAGCTTCTATGTTCCACCCAAGGCTCAGCGGGGTCCCTGGGCACCTCTCCCAACGCCGTCCCATAGGGGCATTCACATTCACAGAGAAGAAACATGAGGGCACCCTTCTATTCTGGAGCAATTTCTCCCCTTATTCTCATATAAAAAACGTTGGCTTAAAATTGAAACAGGACTCTGAGGAACTGGAAAGTGGAGATTTGTTTCTTCTGATCCTTTTCTCCTGGGAGCTACGCGTCAAGGGTAGGAAAGAAGCCGGAAATCCCTAAGATTCCAGGACTAGTCATTTGGTCCACAGCACCTCCCAGCACCAGGTCCCAGAACACAGCTGCGCCCAGAGACCAGGGTCCCACCGAACAGCTGCGGGCAGAGAACTGGGCTAGCTGCTCACCCGGGGGCTGCCCGCCTCTGTCCTCACGGGCCCACCTTCCAGAGCACAGAGCTGGGAGGGCCCATCCGGCGAGAGGCCTGTCGGCAGGCACGCCTCCCAGCTGGCCCCTGCTCACCCAGGCCGGGCGCCCACCTGCAGGCCACCGAGAGCACCAAGTGTCACTTCAAAGGAGCAAGAAGGCCTCCTTTGAGGGCTCCCTACTGACTTGGAAAGGGGCTCAGGGGTCAGCTGCTGAGGTATAAAAATCTCACCTTGGGGGAGAGCCCCGTGTTTGACGCCTTGGCCTTGACACATCTAGTAAGGCTGGGCACACAGGATATTAAGAAGGGCAGCCTCAGGGACCCTTGGGCAGCCCAGAGGCAGGTGAGGAGGGCAGATAGGGAAGCCTCACGCCCACTGCTCCCTTCTGCGCCCAGAACAGTCTGGGAATGAGGAAAACATGATGGGATCAGAGTCAACTGACACCAGGTAAAACAGCCGATCAATTGTCTTCCTTCTGCTCACCTGCAAGCTCCCCTTTAGCCATCAACATGCTCCCCGAGTCACCTTAACATGTTTCCTTGCCCCTGGAGGGTGTGCACCTTTTCCCTGGGACCCCATCCCACCCTCATCTTCAGGACGCAGTCACAGGGACTGGAAGTGGGGGAGCGACCCTCTCATGGTAGAATTCAGTCCCACAGTATCTGGAGGAGAGGGTATTGCTTCCAAAAAAAACAGGCTGCGGCAGTGGCTGTTTCCTTCCCTGGCTCCGTGTGCTTGCTTTGCAGGACCTGCCTCCCACGCAAGGGGGCGGCCTCGGGGACTGCTGGCTCCACCTCTCTTCCAGGCTGGCTTCCTCGCTGCCACAGAGGCTCAGGTGTGCAAGGGCTCGGCGGGGCTGCAGCTGCACGGGGCAGCCAAGGCGGCCGAGGCTTGGGCTGCCAGGTCCTGGTACGCGGGCGACTTCAGGAAGCGCGGGTAGGAGTCCTTCTCCATCAGGGTGCGTGTCTTGCCCTGAGCCATGTCAAAGCACGTGGCTGTGGTGGCCTGCAGGTTTGTCCGGGTGAGCTCCCTGGTTTCATGGTCTATGTTCACCTGCGGGAAGGAAGGAGTGCACAGCAGTGAGCGGAGAGGAGGAGGGGATGCCCTTCAGCTAAGAGAGGGCTGAAGGGCAGCGGGGGGCGTGGAAAGACTAGCGCTCTGCCTAGGACTTGGGTGATGCAATGGAAAAATAAAAATCTTGTTCTTTTTTGGACCCCGGTCCCCTGAGTCTGTCATTAACTGGCTTTACAACTCTGTGCCTGTCCCCACATTAGGATTCAAGTATCACGGTGAGGTCCTAAGAATGGACCAGGACTCAACCTCTTTTTCCCCCCTTCTTCTGAAACAATGCCCATCCCTGTCCTGGTCACGGGAGCCTCCTAACCAGTCTCTCTCTTCTACCCCATCTCCCCGGGTCGATCCTTCACCCGGCAGCTGGAGCAATCCTTTAATTCTGTTTACAGTGCCCCATTGTCCTCCCTCCTCACTCAGAGGAAAAGGTGAAGTCCTTGCTGGGCCCACACGTGGCCATCTGCCGGACCGACCTCACCTGCCCTCCTCCCTCCTTCCCCTGCTCCACACGGGCCTGTTTGTTGTTTCGTGAGACCACAGCCACCCTCTGGCCACTGCTGTTTCCTGTGCTGGCATGGTTTTTTCTTCCCTGAGTTCTTTCAAGTCTCTGCTCCAATGTCACCTTACGAGACAGCCCACCCCTGACTTCTTCTATCGAATGGAAAGGTCTCACCTCCCCCATCCCAAACCTCTGGTATTCCCCATCTCTCACATCCTGCTGAATTTTTAACAGGAGCCCAGACCGTTCTGGCATAATATATTCATGTGTTCCCTTGGCTCCTGTCATCTCCTCCCATTGGAACATGAGTCCCATGGGGGGGGGGGACTTGGCTTTGATCACTGCTCTAGCCCAAATGACTATGGCAGTGTCTCGTATGTCACGGGTGTTCAACAAATAATTGTGGAATAATGTAGAATAAAAACTGCTTAGACAATAAAAACATGATGCAACAGCAAGAATTACTATCCTCTCTCCACCAGGTGGCCTCATGATCTTTATCTGATGTGGCTGACGGGCAGAAGTTCACTGACCATGAACCTGCGGCCTGAGGCAGGCCCGCCAGGTGACCAAGCCCGGTTATCTAAGAGCCCCGTGACAACCACATCTCCCTGCTGTGTAAGCATGCTGACCCTCTGCGGGGGGCTTGGCTTACAAAGGCGGGTGTGGACAGAAGCCCAAACATCTTCCAACCCACTCTGCCCCATGGTGTGTCTGAGGTACACCACCACCGAGGGCAGGAGGGAGCCCGTCATTGCTGGTCTCCCAACACAGAAACCCACTCCTCCCGCTGCCAGATAAGACCAGTCTACCTCTAGACCCAATCCTTCTCCTCCTGCCCCCCACAACCCCCAATCCTCAGTGGGGAAGGAGCAGGCAGGGTATGTGGGGTCCATGGGATATGTCGGGGCTCTGACCTCTTTAGGGGCTTCTCTGCGAACGAACTCCTCAAAGATCCTCTGAGCCCTGGAGGTCAGTTTGGCAGCCGAGCGGATCTTCTTGAACTCCTCACAGGCCAGCCAGAACTCCAGATTCTCCTCGCTGAACTCCGTCTTCAGGAAAGCGTGGAAGGCAGCCACCCCATCTGTGGTGGGGAGGAGGGAAAAGGAGATAGGTCAGAACAGGGGACAGAGGGAATAAAAGAAGAAAAGACAGCCACTGCAGTTAATGGCTCTATTTTTAGGATGCAATTTTCTTGAACAAGGACCTGCCTTTGTATTCTGAATAGAGGCTGGCACACTAGGGGATCATTATTATTATGCTCACTACTACTATTATTTTGCCCACGCTTTCAGCATCCCTCATGTGTATACTGCAAAGCACGTGCATATACACGTGCCATCCAGAGACAGATATAACGTGGTCCTACTCACTTTTACTGCTCAGCAGCAAGTCGAACGACTCTCTCCATCCCAGCACATCTTCTGAGAAGTTTCTGCTACAAAAAAAAAAAAAAAGAAGGATCAAGATTTTTTTTAATTAAAGAAGCAAACAAACATCAACAAACCAATGCATAGCACAGATCCTAGCCAGGACTCTAATGGGAAGTTGCATAATTCACGCAAAGGCTTGCTTGGTGATTATGGAAGCTGACGCCTCAGTATCTTTGGGGTTAGGGGAGGCAGTAGGAATTTGGTAAGCATAAACTGTAGCTAAGGTTCCTTCTGTTCTCAGCAAATATCTCTTAAGGCCGTCTCTTTCCTGTCCCCAAATTCTTCTATTCTGCCCTCCCCCCTGCCTCAGACTCTATTTTGTTCATCTCTCAAGGGGAACAAAAGGCCTCATGCATAGTGACCATGTCCTCCCAGAACCTCAGAGCCTAGGACAGCATCTGGCCACAGGCGATGCTCCACATGGGGTGGGGGCGCTTCAAGGCAAGGTCCCAGCTGATGGCAGTAAAATCATGCCATCTTGGACCTGGTCCTGGCCGTGGTTTGATAGGCAGTGCACATCTGCAGATGTGAGAACACAAGTAGATATTCAGGACCCGGGAGCAGCCATCTGTGGATGGCCTTGGATCCGGGAGCCACCCGCCAGGCAGCCAGACCACAAGCCCCATCAAAAAAATTCAGGACGGAGTTACCAGGTCTACGCCAGAGTATCCTGGTTTCTCTCTGTGTTTTCCCTCTCATGACTCCTTCCTAAATCTGGCTCTGTCAGGTCTAGGAGTCCTTGGGTGGTCAAAAGGATTCAACTCTCTTTTTCATTGCTTTTGTTTTCTATTTTTAGGACTTACCTCTCTTTGCTGTGTTTACTGCCCGGCTCGAACTTGACCATGTTCCCAGTGTCAGAGCCCAATTCTGATTTGTGAAGAAAGATCCCCAGACGTGTCTTGAACTCTTTGGCTCTGGAAGGTAACATTTGAGTATGTAAGGAATCTCCTTTCTCCCAACCAGTGAGGAGAGATTTATGGGGTCCCCGCAGAGCTCAACTGGCACCACCCAAATTCCAGCACAGCCCAAAATTTGCTGCCCTCATTAGCATCATCAGCGCAGAAACAACATGATGGAATCGAGGTAGGATTTATATTTCCCCACCTGGTTTACAGTATTGCATATATAAGCTTTTTCCCACTTAAATCACACTGATCTATCCTTATGTCTGATGAATAGCAGAAGGCAGCTCAGCACTCCCAGGAGTATTTCTGGATCTGTATGGAAAGGATTCTTGCCTTCAGCTTTGCCTTTTCCTTCCCAGCCACCAGACTGAGTAAGGACTGGAGACTATCGTGCGGCTTCCTGGGAAGTGGGCACCCC
>PVIY010051852.1:0-15477 GCA_004026745.1 Myrmecophaga tridactyla | reverse complement strand
TGTTCAGTCATCATCAAGAAACATGGCTACTGGAACACAGCTCTACATTTTCAGGCAGTTCCCTCCAGCCTCTCCACTACATCTTGAACAACAAGGTGATATCTACTTAATGCATAAGAATAACCTCCAGGATAACCTCTTGACTCTGTTTGGAATCTCTCAGCCATTGACACTTAGTCTCATTTCACTCTTCCCCCTTTGATCGAGAAGGTTCTCTCAATCCCTTGATGTTAATTCTCAGCTCATTCTAGGGTTTTTCTCAGTCCCTTGATGCTGAGTCTCAGCTCATTCCAGGATCTCTGTCCCACGTTGCCAGGAAGGTCCACACCCCTGGGAGTCGTGTCCCACGCAGAGAGGGGGAGGGTGGTGAGACTGCTCATCATGTTGGCTGGAGAGAGGGGCCACATCTGAGCAACAAAAGAGGCTCTCTTGGGAGTGACTCTTAGGCCTAAATTTTAAGTAGACTTGACCTATCCTTTGTGGGGTTAAGTTTCATATGAACAAACCCCAAGACTGGGAGCTCAGCCTATAGCTTTGGTTGTCCACACTGCTTGTGAGAATATCAAGAATTCAACTTGGGGAAGTTGAATTTCTCCCCACTCTCACCATTCCCTGAAGGGGGCTTGCAAATACTTTTCCAGTCACTGATCAAATCACTCTGGGATTCATTGGGGCATCACTCTGGACAAACCAACAAAATCTCATGTGCTACCTGGGATTCCAAGTACTTATGACATTCAATCAAACTATCCACATGAGATATATTAGGAAATGCTCTAGTCAAAATATAAATTTTGTAACAAACATTTTTTGCTTTAGTCTCACACCTAAGGTGATATTTTAAAGTATTATCATCTATTTTCAGCACCTTGCAATAATGACAATCCTTTGTTCTTCCTCATGCAAAAACATTTTTAAAACTTGTACATTGTACATTTCACTATTATTATACACTCCAGGCATTCTGGATTATACCATCTCGATCTTTAACATCTATCTTTCTTTCTGATTTCATTTATGTCCCCAGCCCTCCTCCCTCTATCATTCTCATATGCAGCTTCATTCAGTATTTTAACATAATTACATTACAGTTAGGTAGTATTGTGCTGTCCAGATAAATTTGCTTTTTGTTTTTAACCCACTTCCTAGGTTCTCGGGTAAGTTGTATAAATTGGTCAACTGAGCTGCAGCGTTTCAATTTTTAAAATTACACCATCTGCAGAGAAGGGCCTGCAGGACAGTTGCTAATGGTAATTGGGATGAGCAGTTCAAGAAATGTTCTGATGACATGCTAATCAGAAAACCTTCTGAGGGCCCCTCCCCACGCTTACACACGGCATCAGCCCCGTGGCAGTGCTGAAAGGACGGACGAATATGCAGTCCTGGACCTGTGAGCATCGTGTGCGACATCTGTCGGCAGGCCCCTGGGCACAGAGCTGGCATGCCGGGAGTGGCATGGTGGTGCATCTTGCTGGGCAGAAAGACAGCTTTGGTCTGCTTTTCATGGGGGTCTGCGCCCCACCCCAGTTACAAATCGTTTATCTAGTTCAACCTTCTCTTATTATTTTTTTATAAACTTGAATTTTTTTACCTTATGGGAAAAAAAGAATTCAGTAAACCTTCAATTTTTATCTCTTTATACCTCTCTAAGTTTTAATTCACATCCATATAAGTGCACATTAATTTTTTTAGATTAGAGAAGTAATGCATATTTATTGAAGAAAACTTAGAAAAGGAAGAAGATTAATGAGCAAGAAAAAAACCCACCCTGGCTCCCACATGTAGATTTTTAAAAACTTGTTGAAGCCGCTCAGACACGCAAAGCGTCACAGAGATTATTCAATGTGTAATTCTCTTTTAAGTTTTTAAAAAGACTGTATGTACTTTCAGATACGAAGACTGCCTGTGTTGTTGTTATCATAGCTGTTCCTTTATATTGTTAGGCCATGTTCTTGCCTATTAGACTGTGATAGTGTTTTGGTGAATGATTTTGCACGTAATGAATTTTCTTTTGGACTGCTTCTTTGAACATATTCCCCAAAGTGGGTTTTCCCAGGCAGAACATAGCAGCAGTTTTGGAACTCTTACCACACTGTTGTCTAGGGAGAGTAAGTGGTTTCCAGGGCCAGTAACTCAGTTTGCCTGATTTTCAGCGTCCTCTGATGTTTTAAAACACTTTGTGCTCCTGTTTAATAATTGCTTTACTTAGCATCTTTAAATGCCTTAGCAAGGCTGAGGACTTGCCCCTAAGGGAGTCCAGGTGCCTCTTATTTAAACCGTTGCCATCACTTGACCACTTGTCACTCATCTCTGCCGAGCAAGGTTAAGTGGCAAATAGCTCAAGGCCAGAGGCGGAGTTGGGATGAGAGTACTGGTTCCAGTCCAGTCTCCTTTCTGCTCGCCTGTCCCACTGCCTCTCGCAGCCCTCTGAGAACGAGCATTTGGGGATTCTTTAGTGCCACTACCTCCCTCCACCCTCACTCAATGCCCTGGCCGGTTGGGTTCTTGAACCCTGCTTCTTCTGCACCAATGGTGATTTCTCAACTTGCCATCTCATAAAACAACCTGATCCACTTTCCATTCTAAGGGGCAGAAAAGTCTGCCATTGTTCATTCATCCAATAAACAGTTATCCAGTGCTTGTGAGTGCCAGAGTGGGGATTCCAGGAGTTGGGGCATGGCAGAGAGTAGGACAGCGTCCTCGTGTTCATGGACCTTAAGTGTCCAGTGACTTGAATTCAGCCTTTTATTTTTTTTTAATAAACTTTATTTTTAAAGCACTTTTAGGTTTACAGAAACTTCCCTTTAATCTTCATCTGCCAAATCTAACTCTGCCCCTTGAAACAAGACAGAGGCAATCTCCTGCTTCCCCCCCACGCTGGCACTTCCGATGTTTGAAGCTTGCTCTCCTCTCTGCCTGAACATTCCCAGTTCCTTCGATGGTCCTCTGATGATGTGATTCGATCATCTTACCCAAGGAATACTTTATTTATTGTATTAAAGAATGCATGCATTAAAGAAGCCCTGATCAACAAGAAGAGGAAAATAAAAAGTACCTATAATCTTACCAATCACTCACATTCTCTCAGTCTGTTTTCTATTCATGATCTTTCTGTTTTAAAAATTAGGATAGGGAGCATGGGTGGTTCAGTGGTAGAATACTTGCCTTCCATGTGGGAGACCTGGGTTTGATTCCCAGACCATGCACGCCCCACCCCACCCCCCAAAAAAAACAACTAGGATAATTTGGTTTTGTAACATACTGCTTGTTTCTCATTTCATGGTATGGCATGGACGTCCTTGCCTGCCATCAGATGGTTTTCTCCAGTTTTATTTTAAATGCAGATATCATACTCCGTTTAAACCACGGTGCAGTCTCCTGCGTGACATCGCTCTCAGATATTAGGCTGTTTCTGACATTTCATCAGTAAAAACGAAGCTACAGTTAACATCCTTGCCACTAAAATCTTTGCACAAATCTACACTTAGGTTACATTCAGAAACCCAAAAGTAGAATTGGCTGGGTGAAAGGATCTGTATTTTCCCAAATCTGGATCATGTATTTCCAGGTTGCCCTTCCGAGAGTGCCAGCTAATGGTGTTGTCATAAACCCCCCCGGAGTCCCTGTCCTGGAACTGAGGCAGCACGGGGTCAGGTGCTGCCCTGCAGGAGTGGCCTGAGCAGGCCCTCCCTCCCTCTCCTGGCCCAGAGCCTTGTTCTCTGAGCAAGTAAAACTGCTTTGTGGAGCACGCATCGTGGGCCCAAGGGGTGTGTGCTCTTTGATTCCCCAGATGTCTATAACCTGTGCTTTCTCCCTCTGTTTAGACCTGGGGCTAGGCCCGCTTAAGGTGCCTAAAGAGGCTGAGGAAGGAGGCAGGCCCACCTCTGGGAGCACGAAGAGAGGAAAGCGGCAGCACGGTTCCCCTCAGAACCCGCTTCTGGACTGCAGCCTCTGTGGGAAGGTGTTCAGCAGCGCCAGCTCCCTTAGCAAGCACTACCTGACGCACAGCCAGGAAAGGAAGCACGTCTGCAAAATCTGCAGCAAGGCCTTTAAGCGTCAGGACCACCTGTACGTAGGAGTCGCGTTAGGGACGCATCTGCTTGGGGTGGTGGGGCGTGGGCGTGTCCCCGTGTTTTCCATTCCCTCCCGCACAGACCCCCCAGCCCATCTTCTGTTGGGTCCCCCACTTCCTTGACTCCCAGATGGATGCAGCCTGGGTTTGCTGACCCGGCTCTCCCACCCCGCCGGCTCTCCAGGGGCAGGTTTGGCCCCGCCCTGCACAGGTAGCTCTGCCAAGCCCTCAGGTCGCTCCCCGGATTCACACTGGGAAAGAAATCGCTGAAAGTGATTTGCCACCAGGACCCCAAGCATGTCTTGGCTCATTCTTAGAGAGCAGTTTCATTCTGGAAGAAATTTGGCTAACTTTATAGAGAAGTATTCTGGGCCCCTGGTAGGTGTGTGGGGAAAACAGATCTACAGTCCCCGAGGGATATGTGTTGAGATAACGCAGGTGTACTGGAGGTGCCGAGCTGCGCTGTTTCTAGGACATGGCAGTAGAACATTCTCTTGTTTTTCTTTTTTAACTCCAGAAATTTTTTAATTTCTAATTTTTAAAAGAAAACCTGTTATAAGTATTAGGAACAAAATTCTCTGTTCTTAATGTCTTGGAAACGATAGGGTTTCCTTGTGAGTGAGGGCTGGGGAGACAGACTTTTTTCAAATCAAGAGAGTGGGGAGTGGGTGGTGACAACCCCCTTTGCATTTTTACTGGGCTCCTGACTTTTCACAGGGGCATTGATTAACCTATCTTACATTTTCTGCTCTTCCCTGTCCTCACCTCAGGGAAAGAAAATAATTTGCTCATGTCACAAGTTGGTAATGGAATTAGGGATAGAATGTGAGTCCATAATTCCTTCTCTTTTCCTTCCTTCTGAGGGAAGCTGAGGGTCAGTCTTTGGGAGAGGCCTTGATTATTTATGGGCCATACCCCATATGCCACATCTATAGGACTGCCCGTTGCAGGATGGCTGGGAGCCCAGAGGAGTGATTTGCTCATATTAATATTTAATCTTTAGATTTAAATATTATAGAAATATACGTTGCATCATTTACATATGCAGAAATTGTGAGCACATTTGACCAATTTCTGGAAAAGTTTTTATTGATTGGGCATCTGTCGATTGATTTCTTTAAGGTTACTGTCTCCTTGAAGGAATCATAAGGTGTGGCAGACACCCCTTTATAGAAGAAATGGTGGCCCCCAAGTGAACATGGCCTCAGGTGTATTCTGTAGAACTCAAATTCTCAAGGGTACTAATAGGAGCTATTTGAAAACAAGGTTCTAGGGCAAGTAAGTTTGGGAAACACTGAAAGTTAACCGGGTCTCTCTCTTTCTATTGCATAGTTTTAAAAGTGCTACTGTGCATTGTAAACATCTGAGGAGCAAATGGTGTTTTCAAAACTTACTTGTCGACTAAGTTTGAGTCCTGCAGGACCAGCTGTGCAGGGGGAGGGGCCTGGTGTTCCTTAGGAATCACTTTGGGAAGCTCTGACCTGGCTTCAATTGACTTCTTTCAGATAGAGGGTTTTCGTAAAGATGAGGGAGAGGAGCACCCCTTCCAGATTGCCTGAACGGGAGCAGAGGGTGCTTGATGGTCTTTCCTCATGGGGGCTGATGGTCTTGGAATTGTGGGGGCCCCTGTGAGGTGCTGCTGACCCCTCCCCATGCCTGCCCGCAGGACGGGGCACATGCTCACCCACCAGAAGACCAAGCCCTTCGTGTGCATCGAGCAGGGCTGCAGCAAGAGCTACTGCGACTACCGTTCCCTGCGCCGGCACTACGAGGTCCAGCACGGCCTGTGCATCCTGAAGGAGGCCCCCCCAGAAGAGGAGGCGTGTGGGGGCTCCCCCCAGGCCCATGAGACCCCCAGCCAGCCAGCCTCCAGCAGCCTGCGGGGCCTGGTGCCCCCCGAGGCTAGGTCCCCCAGCTCCCTGCTGCCGAACCGAGACCTCCTGCGTTGTATCGTGAGCAGCATCGTCCACCAGAAGATCCCTTCCCCCGGCGCAGCCTCTGGGGGACCCCCAGACAGCGAAGGGAGGGCCACGGCTTGTCCCTGCCCTGCCTCGCTGGGCGCCGCCTCCTGTGCCATGGTGAGCACCCCTGTGGCGCCAGGAGCCCTGGGCCTCAAGGTTGCTGAGGAGCTGCATCCCTCCCAGAAAGAGCCAGCACCCTCTGCAGATGTGTTCACAGCCGTCCACTCAAGGGGAGAAGAGAATGGCGCCCCGGACCCAGCAGAATCGGAGCTGCCGCTCCTCCAGCTCCCGTGTACCCTGGAGGGCTGGCCTGATGGTGGGGCCCTGCCTGCCGGCCTGCCTCTGTTCTGTGGCCAGACAGTCCCGGCCTGCTCCCAGCCATCAAGTCACAACCTCCAGTGGCTCCGGAACCTGCCTGGCTGCCCCAAGAACAAAGGGAACAGCATGTTTGTCGTGCACAAGCCCCCTGCAGGATCCTCCCCGGAGGGCCCTGAGCCTGGCCCCGGGCCCAGCAGCACTTCCCCTGCCACGGAGCCTTCTGCCAGCTCAGGCGCCAGTCTGGAGGACGTGCTCCCCTTCCCTCCTGCGCTTCTAAAGGTGCCTGGCGAAGGCTCAAGTGACACCATATATGCCTGTGGGAACGATGATGCCTGGGCTTCCAAGAAGAGCAAGTTTGACAGCAACTCCTTCTCGTGGCAGAACCCCGGGGAGCCTGGCCTCCAGGACGCTCAGAAATCAAGCGGGCTCCCGTCGGATGCTACGCCGCTCTTCCGACAGCTATTCCTGAAGTCGCAGGATTCTCTGGTGAGCCATGAGCAGATGCAGGTGTTCCAGATGATCACCAAGTCCCAGCGGATCTTCTCCCACGCCCAGGTGGCCACAGCGGTGGCCTCCCCGCAGCTCCCTGTGCCCGAGGGTAAGCAGGCTGCCCTAAAGCCTCTGCAAGGGTCGTGGACACAGCAGCCCCCACCACTGACCCCTGTGGTCGACTCTCTCCACGCTGGCCCTGGAAATGAGGAGCCAGAAGGGTCCCCACCTCGTCGGAGAAAACCCACGCCCATGTTTCCCAGAGAGACCTCCCCCAGCAGTGCCCGGCGAGTCGCTAAGGGAGGGATGAAAGCGGCCTCTGCTCCACGGCCCCTCACCACGTCATCCCTGGACCCCTCAGGTCATCCAGATGTCTCTTCTCTGAACAAGCAGCTGCGATCCACTAAAGGGACCTTGGACTTAGGGGACATCTTTTCCCCCACATGCCCACAGCCGACCCATTTAGGAGGGGATGAGCCGCCTGGGGCCCAGATCCCGGGGAAGCAGGCCCAGGTAGAGAATGGCTCCGCTTTGGGGGCCACAAAAGGTGAAAAAGGCCCAGCATGGAGAGAGTCAACCCGGGGGGGAGGCTACAGGCTCTTCTCGGGCAACCCCAGGGGCCAGCGTTTCTCTGGCTTCCGAAAGGAGAAGGTGAAAATGGATCTGTGCTGTGCGGCTTCTCCGAGCCAGGTGGCCATGGCCTCCTTCTCGTCGGCCGGGTCTCCAGCGGATGCCCCCCAGGATGCCAAGTCCAAGCTGATGATATTCAACAGAATCCAGGTACCCGAGCCTTCTCCGTGGTGCCCTTACCCCTCCTGTCGGGGGAGTTTCATCTGTCACCTGTTTCAGCATTTGGTTGTTGTCTGCGCATTTTATTAATCTCAGTAAATTCTTAGTAGAAATTTTATAGAGGATGAGAGGAGGAAATTAAGGCTAAGACAGATTGCGTCTCCACCACCCCCACCCTCACCCCCCCAAAAAAGAAACAGAATGAGGAGTTTGCAGAGTTGTCAGAAGCACTTGCTGTTTTTATAAATCTTGCTTCACTAAGCCTTCTGTACTTGCTTTCTTTTTGCCTTCCATTTCCCTTTGGATTTGCTTCCTTAAATTCTTCAGAGGATATAAAGGTACAGACCTTCCCCCCTGTAATATTCCTGCATGAATGGAATGGCCGTATGTTTTCTAGTCAGGAGCCCTGGGTCCCACAGGTGTCACCAGGCACCTGCCACCGCTCAGGGCGCTCACTTCCTTTGCACGTGGCTGGAGGCGCTGGGCTCTGAGGGGCATGGCCTCTTCTCCTCCTTGACTCGGAGCTGAGCACACTCGTGGCTCCATGTGCAGCATTGCCCCGTCTTAACTACAGCGTCCTCTGCATCTTCTGTAAACACCTTGTAGAGATGCATTTCCCATGCCATACAGCACACCCAGTTAAAGTGCACAGTTCCGTTTTTTGACGTGTTCACACAGTTGTGCATCCATCACCATGATCGACTTTATAACATTTTCATCACACCCCCCCAAAGAAACCCCATGCCCTTTAACTATCACCCCCAAATCCCCTCAGGTTCCTAGGCCCTGGCAATCATTTACCTATTTACTGTCTGTCTAGATTTCTCTATTCTGGACATTTCATGTAGTCAGAATCATTCGGGGTGGTCTTTTGTGACCGGCTTCTTTCACTCAGCGCCATGTCTTCGAGGTCCGTCCCCTGTCATGGCCTGGATCAGAACTCCACTCCTCCTCACGGCTGAGTAACAGTCCATTGCATGTGCTCACCACGTTTTATCTGTTGATGGACGTCTGGGTTGTTTCCACCTTTGGGCTCTTATGAATAACGCTGCTGTGAACATTCATGTACAGATTTTCGTGTGGATGTATGTTTTCATTTCCCTTGGAAATATTCCTATGAGTGAAATTGTTGGATCATACGGTAACTCTGTGTTTAACCTTTTGAGTTGCTGCCAGGCTGTTTTCTAAAGCAGCTGCATCATTTTTATGCTCACCAGCAATATATGAGAATGCCAATTTCTCCACATCTTTGCCAATGCTTATTAATGGCCATCCTGGTGAGTGTGTGAAGTGACATCACAGTGATTTCTATGTGCATTTCTCTAATGACTAAAAGTGTTGAGCACCTTTTCAGATACTTATTGGCCTTTTGTGTATCTTCTTTAGAGAAATGTCTACTTAGCTTCTTTGCCCATTTTTAAATTTGGTTGTCTTTTTATTATTGACCTGTAAGTGTTCTTTTTATATTCTAGATACAGGTTTCTTTCAGATAGATGATTTGCAAATATTTTTTCCCATTCTCTGGGTTGTCTTTTCACTTTCTTGATGGTGTCCTTTGACATGCAAAAGTTTTTAATTTTGACCATGTTCAATTTTTCTGTTTTTCCTTTTGTTGTGCTTTGGTGTCAAGCGGAAGAAACCAATGCCTAATTCCAGGTTCCAAAGAATTACACCTGTGTTTCCTTCTAAAGGTTTTGTTTTTAGCTGTTACATACCTCTTCACTTCTAATACGTTGGCTTAGATGTCTTTTCATCATCAGGGTGGAAATATCTACAGACTTCCCCATCTGGTGAAGGATGAGAACATGGCCGGTGGATGGTGAGTCAGAGAGTATCCCCGCTCCTGGGGTCTGCTGTGGCTTCTGTTGGCTGGTCCTGGGTGACTGAGTCTGTGTGCTTTCAGTCCCCAGGAGGAGGGGGCCGGCCCATAAGGAATTGGGGTGTAGCCTCCATTTCTTGGGACTCATTGAGGGTTGCCAGATGATCACATTGCTAGGTAGAGAAGTGTCCAGGGACCAGGTCCCACCTCCCCGACACTTCTGCCTTGTCTCCCCACAGCAGCCAGCAAAATGGGGGTGCTACAGACTGGATGGAACCGAGGAACACTTATGTCTGCAAGAATTGCAGCCAGATGTTTTATACTGAGAAGGGGCTGAGCAGCCACATGTGTTTCCACAGTGACCAGTGGCCGTCGCCTCGAGGAAAGCAGGAGCAACAGGTGAAGGGGCGCATGCAGTGTGTTCTCTGGTTACAGGGTTTTTGACAGGCTTCAGTGGAGCAAACAGGGCGTCATTTACCTCAGGATGTGGCTATCGTCCTGGGGGAAGCTTAGACGGGACCAGGAGTCCGGGCTGGGCTGCTTATGGGGACCAGCGGTGTCTGAGACTGGCATGGCAGGCCCCAGCTTGGTCACTGACCCTAGCCTGACTGCCCAGAGGCTGGTGACAGCTTTTCTAGCTGCCTTTTTCTCCTAAAGAGCTATCTGTTCCCGTGTTTAGGTGTTTGGCATGGAGTTTTGCAAGCCCCTGAGACAGGTGCTGAGGCCAGAGGGGGATGGACAGAGCCCCCCAGGAGCCAAGAAGCCCCTGGACAACACGGCTCCAACCCCTTTGGTGGTCCCCGTGTCGGTCCCGGTGGCTCCCGTGACCCGGCTCCCAGGGAGCATGGCCAAGGTGGGTGATCAGGCCCCTCCCTCTGCTTCCTTCCCATGGCTTTCTCCACCAGTGACTGGAAGGTATGTGAAAATTCCAGACTAAACACCAACAAAAGATCCTGACTCCAGAAGGTGATGTACTCGTGCATTCAGCATTCACTCAGCAGTAGCCCTGTCAGCCTTGACCCTGCCCTCATGGGGCTTACAGTGCAGTGGGTAACAGACTCATTCCCAGACAGAGACGGCCCAGATTGGGCAGGCCTGGGCTGAGGGAGCCCGGGGGCTCTGGAAGCCCGAAGGGATGCCCCAGGAGGAGGTAGGACCTGGACTGGAGGGTGAGACTGGCGTTGAGGAGGGGAAATGCTTGGAGGTGAGAACCAGCCCTGCAGGTTCAAGTGCTGGGCTTGGGGAGCTTGTCTCTTCAGCCCATCCTGGAAGGTCTCACGTGGAGAAGCTCATGCTGGGCTCAGGCAGGGGGCGTGGACCTGAAGGACACGGGAGTCAGTGGTGACTCATCAGAGTCTTATCAGAGATGTTGTCCGTTTTGTTTTGTTTTGTTATTTGTATTTGTTTGTTTTTAGTATATATTTTTTTGGTTAGAAAAGTTGTAGGTTTACAGAAAAATCATGCAGAAAGTACAGAGTTCCCATATACCCTTTTTATTATTAACACCTTGCATCAGTGTGGTCCCTTTCTTACAGTTGAAGAAAGAACATTGTTCTAATTGTACTAATAACTTTAGATCATAGTTTGTACTGGGGTTCACTGTGTTGTACAGGCCTATATTTTTTATTTTGATTTTTATTCTAATAACATATATACAACCTAAAATTCCCCCCTTTTGACCACGTTCAGAAATATAACTCAGGGCTGTTAATTGCATTCATGATTTTGTGCTATCGTCACCACCGTCCATTGCCAAAGGCTTCCCTCACCCCAAGCAGAAGCCCTGTACCATTTAAACATTAACTCCCCTTCTCTAGCCCCCCACCCCAGCCCCTGGTAACCTGTATTCTAGTTTCTGACTATGGGTTTACATATTCTAATTATTTCATATTAGTGAGCTTCTACAATATTTGTCCTTTTGTGTCAGGCTTTGAGTGGGAAAGTTTTTCAATCTGTCCTAGGCGTGGCTTGCCCTGGCCCCCTGGCCCCTTCTTTTTCAGTGCCAGATGTGACCACACACATTTCCAGAGTCCTCTGAGTCAGGGCCTCTCCGTGCGGGATGGGGGCATGAGAAGACTGTGGCCTGGGCCTGGAGTCTCAGGGCCAGCGGGCCTGGTAGCCTGGGCGGTGCTGCCTGAGGCTCTCCTGGCCGCCTCTGCGGGCTCCAGGCACGGACAGGCTCGGTCTGTGTTGTCTGCTTGTGTCTCCATGGCCAGTGCCCTGTTCCCCTTGGTGCCGTCGTGTGACCAGAGGCCTCGAGTGACCACCTGTGATTCTGAGTGCTCTTGTTCTCCAGGGCCAAGAGAAAGATGCGGAGGAGAGAGACGGCAAGGAGGGCAGCCAACACAAGAAACGGAAGAAGCGCCCACAGCCCAAGGCCCTGTTCATCCCTCCTCCACCCGCTTCATTTGGGGAGCCAGGCCCCGGCGGCTGCCACCAGAGCTGCCTGCGGTCCCCGGTGTTCCTGGTGGACCGCCTCCTGAAGGGACTGTTCCAGTGCTCGCCCTACACGCCGCCTCCGATGCTCAGCCCCATCCGCGAGGGCTCTGGGCTGTATTTCAACACGCTCTGCTCCATGTCTGCACACGCGGGGCCCGACAGACTCTTCAGCGCCCTGCTCGGTGAGTGGAGCTGGGAGGCTGGCCCCTGTAGCCCACCGCCACTGCACAGCACCCTCTGCCAGCGGCACTGGCTCCAGCGATTTGCTCTGACTTCTTGGGTTGCTGGGCCTGTGGGTCCTGCTGCCGTTCAGGAGGACCCCAGGACGGGTCCAGGAGCAGCAGCCTTTGGGGTGCTTAGGGTTTCAGAGCCACAAAGAAAACACAGAGGCCATTTAACCTGACCACCCCCCGCCACCACCACCATGCCCTTCCATGTGATTTTTTTTCACTTTTTAAATTGTATAATATATATAACAAAGCAAAGAAAGAAAAAAGCAATAGTTTTCAAAGCACTCTTCAATGAGTAGTTACAGGACAGATCGCAGTTTGTCATGGGCTACCACTCCATCATCTCATATTTTCCTTCTAGCTGCTCCAGAAAATAGGAGGCTAGAAGGAATAAATATTTTTTTATCATCTCACTCGATTTTTTTTCTTTTTTGTGAAAAATGACATATATAAAAAAGCAATACATTTTCAAAGCACACCAGAGCAATTAGTTATTGAACAAATTTCAGAGTTTGGTACTGGTTACAATTCCACAATTTTAAGTTTTTACTTACAGATGCTAAAAGAAATATCAGTTTATTGATTCAGCAGTTGTATTTGTTTGCTAAAACCGTCCCTTCTCTGTTTAACTCCACCATCACCTCTGATCTTTCTCCCACTCTTTAGGGGTATTTGGGCTATGCCCATTCTAACTTTTCATGTTGGAAGGGGTTGTCAGTAATATGGGGTAGGGAGATGGAACTATGTGATGTTCTGGAGAGGCTGGGCGCTTTAGGTTTCAGGACTCATCTGGTCCAGGGACCCATCTGGAGGTTGTAGGTTTCTGGAAAGTTACCCTAGTGCATGGAACCTTTGTAGAATCTTATGTAATGCCGTAGGTATTCCTTAGAATTGGCAGGAATGGTTTTGTTTGGGGTTTGGCAAGTTATGATAGGTAGCAATGTCTAACTGAAGCTTATATAGAAGTGACCTCAGAGTAACCTCTCGACTCTATTTGAACTCTCTCAGCCACTGATACTTTATTAGTTACAGTTCTTCTCACTCTTTTGGTCAGGATGGAATTGTTGATCCCACGTTGCCAGGGCCAGACTCATCCCTGGGAGTCATCTCCCATGCCACCTGAGAGACTTTCACCCTGGATGTCACGTCCCACGTAGGTGGGAGGGCAATGATTTTACTTACAGAGTTGGGCTTAGAGAGAGTGAGGGCACATCTGAGTAACAACAGAGGTCCTCCAGAAGTAACTCTTAGGCATACCTATAGGTGGGCTAAGCTTCTCCACTACCTACATAAGCTTCACAAGAGCAAGCCTCAAGATCCAGGGCTTGGCGGATTGATTTGGGTGTCCCTAATGTTTGACCCAGTATTAGGGATTTCCCTGGTGGTAAGCTTTAATAGTCCCATATTTTTTTTCCCATCCCTGAGGGACTTTGCCAGTACTTTTTGTTTATCTGCTTAATGTATTCTAGGATGCATCCAGGCATTACATTAAGCTACACAGGATTAAAGCCCTCATTCTTATTCTGGGCTCCTTGTGTTTCTGTTGTTCAAATGAGCTATCCAGACAGGTTGGTTTAGGTTATGTGCTACAGACAATTTAGGTTCCAGACAAAAAAATGATTTTTTTAAACAGTTTTTATTAAGATAATTCACACACCACTAAACGATCTAGTTCCATAGCTTTTAGTGCATTGACAGGTGTGTGCAGCTGTCACCACAGTCTCGTTTTAGGGCATGTTCATCATCACCCAGGAAGCAGTCAGTCCCCCACTCCCACAACTAGCAGCCTCCTTCCTGTCTCTGTATTGTCTACTTTGAAAATTTCATATACGTGGAATCAAGGCTTTGACCTTTGGGGGCTGGCTCCTTTCACTTAGCACTAGGTTTTCAGGGTTAATCTGCACTATACTGTGTAGTAGCACTTCATTCCTTTTTATGGCTGAATAGTAGTCCATTAAATGGATCTAAAGTGTTGTTTATCCACTGCTCTGCTGACTGACGGACACTTGGGTTGTTTCCACCTTTCAGCTATTGTGAATAGTGCTGCTGTGAATATCTGTGTACAAGCTTTTATTTAAATGCCATTTTCAATTCATTTGGGTGTGGAATTTCTCGGTCATATGGTAAGTCTATGTTTCACTCTCTGAGGAGTTGCTGGACTGTTTTCTAACAATGTCTGCCCCATTTTACAACCCCCCAGCAATGTATGAGGGATCCATCTTCTTCACATCCTTTCAAGTCAGCGTTTTTATTACGGCCACCCTAGTGGTCTCATAGTTTGTTGTTTGTTTGTTTTTCAGTTTAAACTTTTAATTTTGAAATACCTTCTAACTGGCAAGATGGTTACAAAAGTAATACAAACCCCATATGAGAACTCCAGTGTACTACTATTACCTCAGATACCCAGAACCACCAATCTTAACATTTTGTCACATTTGCTAGGTCATTTATCTCTTCATCTGTCAGTCCATCTATCTATTATCAGTCCATTTTCTAAACACTTGAGTGTAGTCTGAGTATATTACACTTTTCTCACACTTAATACTGCCATGTACATCTCCCAAGAACAAGCATGGTCACTTATGTAATCCCCCTAAGTGCGGTTCTCAAGTTCAAGAAATTTAACCCTAATGTAAGTTCACCATCTGTATTCCAGTTGTTTCGTATGGCCCAAAAATATGGTCCTCTTATGTTAGATCCAAAGTCATGTATTGATTTTAGTTGTCATTGTCTCTTTAGTTGCTCTTCCTTTTATTTATTTTTTTATTGTGGAAACATAATGTACAACATAAACTTCCCTATCTCAGACCCTCCCAAGTATACCACTCGGTGGGACTGATCCCACTCACCAAGTTGGGTGTCCTCACCGCCTTCCACACTAAAAGTTTCCCATCTCCCCAAGTGGAAACCCTGCACCTATTATGTCAGCTGCCCATTTCCCCTTCCCCTCACCTCTGGCAACCTGCACTCTACTTTCTGCCTCTGTAAGCTTGTGTGTTCTCTGCAGTTTTCTTTGTAGTTACAATAGGGCTTGGTTTTCATCCTAATTTTGTAGTAATCTCTCATGCTTTGATACACACTCAACTTGAATAGTATACATAAACTATGTTGCTGTATCTCTCCATCCCTCTGCCTTTATCTAGTTCTTATCATGAATTGCATGTTTATATGTTGTGAGTCAGAAACCACTGGTTTCATATTTTATGCATATACCATTTAGATCCTGTAGTAAATAAAAGGTGTTACAAACCAAAAATACTATAGTACTAGCATTTATATTTACCCATGTCATTACTCTTACCTCAGAGTTCGTTATTTCTTCATGTAGCTTCTGTCATTGTCTATTGCCTATTTTTTTTT
>PVIY010051851.1:0-15483 GCA_004026745.1 Myrmecophaga tridactyla | reverse complement strand
GGGCATCACTCTGGACAAACCAACAAAATCTCGTGTCCTATCTGAGATTCCAAGTACTTATGGTGTTCAGTCAAACTATCTACATATGACCTTGGTTCTTAAGGCCAAGTCTGTGCAGCTCTTTAAGCCAACTGGAAACCTAGTCGTCCCAATGTTTCTGGGGCCCAATAGTTAGCATTGTCTATACCATGGGTCATACACTTGCAATCTGGGCTTGATGTGGTCCTCAGACATGATTTTTTTGGTACACAGGATGCTTTAAGGATTTTCAGTTTTTTTGACTATGTTTAAAAATCCTAATTTTACAAAGAAGTCTGGATTTTTGTTTTTTCTTGAAATGTCAGAACAATTTTAATATTACTTTGAGCTCGCTTTCTGGCCTAACTGCATACATTTGTGTGTCCAAGTAGCTGTCTGCTTCAGGTAGGATATGCCTTCTCCTCTGCAAGTCACAGCGATTCCCAGCTGCCTTTGTCATTCATTTACGTTCCTTGCCTGGCTGGCAGCGGGTGCACTTGTTCTTGCCATCCAGTTTATGTGGTGTAGGGCGAGCACTGGTGCATGGTGTTTCCTCGTGGAGATAGCCATGCTGCTGTTTGCCATGGCTGAGGTCCTTGCCTCTGCAGTCCTTCCTGTCCTTCTGTTTGCAGGTAAACTGACAGGCGCGTGGTAGCTAAAGAGGGAAGTGCTCCCTTTCGTGTTCATGGAGTGCGCACCGTGCTTCTCCCATGGACCTGCCCTGACACCTTGGAAGCTGACCCAGCCTGGCTGCCTCCACCAGGTGCTCACTTCAGGTGGCCCTGTAATGGAGGGATCTGTCTTGCACCGCAACCCCCCCCCAAAATAAAAAGTCACTCGGGTGCCTCACCAGTTTGATCTTCCTAGTCCAGAAGTGCCCACTTGATTTCAACACATGATGTAGGATTTTTTTTAAAATAAAGATTTAATCTTTTAATTCTTTTGACAGGCAGTTTAGCTATCATGTATCAAGTAGATAATTTCTACTGATGGTAGAAGGAGAAAAACATCTCAGGGTAAATGAAAATATGCTTTTTTAGAGTGTGCTAGCTTATTCTTTTGGACAGAGGTTCAATGCAGCTTTACTTTGAAGGTGAAGCATCTCAAAAAGACCATTTGTACTTTTCTAAAAATTAAGTTTTTCTCTTCATATTCACTCCTAAGTATTTAATATCCCTTTCATTTACCTTTTTAACTTGATCCTGTTTTTTCCCCTCCTTTTGTGGCAGATAACTTATAACATTTTTCTTTCCGATTCTCTCACATTTCATCATATGGCCAACCTTTGGGCTTCTCTGGCTGTCTTTTCAGTTGTTGGCTGAATTTGGGAAATTTAGGCCCTAAATCCCATTGTCTAAAAGCCCTTCCTCACTTCCATGATTGGCAGTGGAAATATGATATCCTAACCTGCTTCCTTCTCCCTGCCAGTAAGTCCATTGTGCTGCTGGAGGGTTTGTTGGCCCCTGGTCTGCTGGGCCAAGATTCTTGAGAAGGTGCCCAAAGGCCCTGGCGACTATGGGGAGCACCTTAAGGACAAGGCCTGGGTTCTCTTTATCTAGATCTGGCCCAGGGAAATGTTGACCTCAAGTCTTGGGCAGGAGACTCCACCTTTATGGGCCCAGGTTTTCTTATCTGCAAAATCCTCCCAATTACCAACATTCTATGTATACCAAAATCTACTACATAGTGGCTCTTCAGTGTTGGGGAGCACCAGACTCATCAGTGGGGGTTCCTTTAAACAGACTACTGTGCCCTATGCCTACAGTTTCTGATTTAGCACGTCTGGGATGGGGATGAAACTTTGCAACTCTTAACAGGTTCCCAAGTGATGCTGCTGCTGCTGGCCCAGGAACCACCTTTGAGAACCACTGCACTAAAACTGCATGGTTGAAGCAGGTGTCAGGTGCCCTGATACTTAGCCTGGTAGGGGTGTGGGTGGTCCTATATGGGCCTTGGCCTGGGATTTGAATGCCTGTTCTATTTATGGGCCTGGCTTCCTTCCCTAACCCCAGCTGTGTGGTGGGATACATATATAAAATTCAGCGTCTTATTTTCTGGGAAACTTGACCCTACGTGCCCAAAGGTATTTAGTTTCCTAGCCAGCCATTTCTTTGGAAACTTTATGTTCAAACTGTTATGGTGATTGTTGGAGAAATGTTTTTCCTACCTGTTTGTACCTTACAGCATGCTCCCCTCCAGGTACTCTGCCCCTCACCTTTCTTATCTGGACCTTAGATGCCACAGGTGGCAACACCAGTGATTTGGGCTTTAGTTTTCCTAGGGAGGTTGATTTGACCCATTCTCATCAAAGAAAGGCTTCAGTTGGATCGATGCTTGCATGGGTGGCATGGAGATACTCCCTGGTACCCCCCACCTCTGCGGTCATCCTCCTGGATGGTTCATGTCCCTCAGGGCGCTTGTGCTCTTCAGGATGCACCACAACAGTCCTTCATCATGTCCATCCCCAGGCCAGGGTACCCTTGGCCTCATGTGCCCCAAAGTCTGCTCCCATGCAGTGGTAGAAACTGGGGTGTCAACAGTACCCAGATTCAGCTGCTTCATTATTGCTTCTTTCTCTTACCTGAAGACAGATGAGTCCAGCCAGAGTTTCTGGAGGTGAAAGAGACCTTGTTACCACTGGGGAAACTGAGGCCCAGAGCTAGGAAGCAGCATGCCTAAGTCTGTACAGACAGATCCAAGCCATAAGTATTGATTGGCTGCCTGCAGTATTGATTTAATGTCATATTTTTCACTCATCCAAAGTGAATCTGAAATCGCTGCTTGTCTTGCATCTTCCACTTCAGGTAGACTAGCAGGGAGGTGGTGGCAGTTGCCATCTTTGCCTAGCTTTGCAGCCTTCCTGGCTGTTGTGTTTTGTAAGGGACTGTCTCCTCTTCTAGTATCACTCCTCAAAAACTATGGGACAATAAATCAGTCATGGTCTTGAATGAAGCGTTTGTGCAAGTATTTCCCTGACTTGCTTCTCGTTGTCCCAGTGCTGTGTCTCTCCCAGTTTATCGGTCCCAGGCAGCTGGCGACCCTTGTGCTTTCATAGCCACACAGCACGTGGGGAGCGCGTGCTCAGCACAGGCTCCATCACATATTTGTAACTTGGGAGTCCGAGATGGCCGTGACTTTCTCATATGGCCCTGCATGGGGCCACTCCCCTTCCCAAGGGAGAACACAATCGCTTTATTGTCCATTGACATTCTGGGTTAGCTGCGGGGGTGAAGGCAGAGCTGTTGGTGTAGGGGAGCTAGAAATAACTGCTTTGTGGCTTTGTGCCCTTACGCTGTCAGGTTTTGAAGGGGAAGTTTGGGGTGCCCTGTTGGGATACCCTGTTCACCTGGCTCTGCTCAGCTAAGGAAACTGGGAACCATGGCTTGCACCTCTTGTAGCTCAGCATGTTTGTTTGGTGTTCTCAGCAAAGGCAGGGAAACTCTGGTAGAGGTAGAGAGCGAAAGAGCAAGGTGGAGGCCAGGCTGGGAGCTGGGAGGTGGGTGGCCCTGGAGGCTTTGAGGTGTGGCAAAGCCCCCACCCTCCTGGGCTGTGGGAGGGCCCCAGCATCAGCCAGGACAGTTCGGCTGGGCCACCAGTGAGGGGCCCTTTCTGCCAGAAGCTGAGAAGGACCCCTTGACTCCTAGCTCCCTGCCTTTGCTTGAGGGTCAGGTATGCCACTTAGCAACTTCCTCTTGGGATACCTTCACTCTGTCTGTGTCTGCTGAACATGTACCAACCCTTCCGTCAAGATCCAACCCTCATGCTGCCTCTTCTAGGAAATCTCCCACATTTTTACCTCCCCACTTGGAACCCCAGACTCACTCCTCTGTCCCTGTGGCATTCATCATATTAGAGCACTTATCCTGCCTCGTGGTGTATTTATTTGAACACGTGATTGTTTGTGTAAACTTAGTTGTGTACTCTGCCTTCCTCCCTCAGTTTCTTGCATAAGCCAGCCCAGCGAGTGTTGGACTGAGGGTGAGAGGCTGATATATGAGGAAATAATAGTGACAAAAGGGAAGCATGGCACTGGGTGTGCATAGACTCTGCCTATTAAGCTGGAGCTTCCGAGAAAACAGTTTGTTTCAATGGAAAGTTTGGATTCCATTCTAAGGAGCATGGTGTGAAATAGATGTTTGACTTTCTTGTAGGTAGGTGTCCCTGTCTCTTGGCCTTCCTTGCTCACATATAGGCAGGCTCACGGGGCCTCAGACTTCCTTGTTCCCAGGGGTCGTAAGTTCCCAGGGTGCCCGGAGGCTTTGTCCCTCCAGGCTCTGCCTGGCCTGGGGCTGGCCTGGGAGTACAGTCTTGCTCCAGCCTGACTGCAGTGAGGCAGGTTCTCAGGCCTCTTTTCCTTAAAGCAGAGCATAGAAAGCAAGTTATTAGGGAAGGGCCCTGGGGCTTAGGGTTTTCCTGTGGCTGGGTGTGAGAACAGCTGCTGCCTCCCTGCAGAGGTTCTGATGAGCATTCACAGGTTTCTGAAGAACTGTGAGCAGGTACAGATGCAGGGATTTTGTGGGGACCACAGCTTCTGGTAGCTGTAGCTTGCTTCTCTCATACTCAACTGCTGTGGACCCCAAACTGCCTTGGAGCCCAGACTGTGTGTAAGTTGGGAGGTGCATTGCTTTGAATTAGTGTTAACACAATTTTTGATAGCTGTGGGAAACCCCCCTTCAACCAAGAGCAATTTCAATAGCTTTTGGCACCAGGAAAGTCAAGACTTGACTTACTGTGGCACATGTATTTTTTTGTTCAGCAAACATTTCCTCAGCAACTCTTTGTGCCAGGTGCTGGGAACCCAGGGAGCTAAGGTTGGGCTTGTGCTTCCCAGAAACCCCTAGTTCCTGGGGAGAACATACCCACTGCCAGCCCATTCCATACCCCTTCATTTTGCATTTGGTATCCTGCAGAGAGGCAGAGATATGGGTGTGGGCAAGACCTTCCTGGAGGAGGTGACACCTGAGTTGAGAATGCGAGAGGAATATAGTTAGCCTATGGGGAGGCCCAGGAGATTGAGAGGGTCTGCAGAAAGCAGGGGGGAATCTGAACTGGGGGAGGTCTGGAGGCATGAAACAGGCCTGGAGTATTAAAAGATAGGCCACATATAAGCACGTTGTACACCATCAAACCGTGGGAAGGAATTTTTCCCCAAAACCTGTTCCCAGCTTTGTATCTCTTTCCACCTCTGGAGGAACTCCTGTTGCCAGTTTCTGGTTTATTCTTCCAGAGTTATTCCATGCCTATGGCAGCATATACAGATACATATTATTTTAATTATTAAAAAATTATAGAGGGCGGTGCGATGGTGGCTCAGCAGGCAGAATTCTTGCCTACCATGCTGGAGGCCTGGGTGCCTGCCCATGGGAGAAAAAAAAAAGATATATTCTTTGTTTAGGTCATTCCTGCATATAGTTCAAAATTCATAATGTACAAAAAGGTATTTATCAGAGATTCTCCTTTCAGACCCTGATCCCAGCCACCCATTTCTCCTCCCCAAAAACAGCTGATGTTCATTTTCTTTTGCTTGTTTCTAGAGACTCCCAAATTACTGCAATTACTTATTTAGTTTTACACAAATGGGAGCTTACTACACCCATTGTTATGGTTTTTCTTTTTTCATTAACATGGTACCTGAAGATGGTTTCCTATCAAGGTATATCAAACCCTTTCACCTTTCTGAGAAGCTGCATTTTTGTCCTTTGCATGCTGGTCCCAGCATTTATTCTATCTTCCCCTATTGCTAGGCAGTCAGGCTGCTGTCTGCCTTGGTCACACCAGACAGCACAGTGGGCAAAGATGATTGGTGGTGGAGCAGTCTGGACGCATTTGGCCAATGCCAAATTATGTTTTGGGTTTATCTCTAGAGGTCGACTTGTGTTCACCCTCCTCCCCAAGGTAATGATGCACATTTTCAAACTTTAGAGGACTTAGTTGTGTTATTAGGTTATTTGTTCTTTTAACTGTACTTGGTACATTTGATTTATTTCATTCATGCCTCAGTTATTAATTTATTTTCACTTCCTTCGTCAATAAGGGTTTGTTGAATAAATGAATACCCTTCCATCACTTCAGCTTTTTATGACTGACGGTGTGCTGTTGGCTTTTCATTGAAGGCCCCTAAAACTCTGTGTTGGTACCCAAACTCAGCCTGCCTCTGACTGGTACCTGTTAAATTTCATCTCTTCTGATCCCATCCACTTATTTGGTTTGAGAAGTGGAGTTTTTTTGTTTTTCCTTTTGACTTGATTATTATTATTATTATTGGCATAAGTAGCTTTATTATTATTTTTAGCTGTGACGTTAACAATCTATGCCAGTCTCTAACTGGCATTAATGGTTGTGCGTGTAGCCTTCCTCCTCCAGTATGTTTCCTGACTCCTCCCAGATGATGTGTGGGACCTGAGAAGAGACTCCCTTTCCACTGCGAGGTGACTTATTCAGGGAGATGCACAGAGGAGTGCTCAGAGGCCTGCCTTTGGAATTTTGCTGGCTGTCTTAGGGAAATGAGCTTCCTAAGGACCAGGGGATTTTGCAGCAGAGATCTCAGGTCAAATGGGCCCACTATTAGGATGGTGACAATGACATAGCAGCAGTACATGCTGACATAGCAGCTGACATCTTTGGTAGTGTATCAAGGACTTTGGGGTAGATTCTGGACAAACCGTAGAATGAATCTTTGTTTCTTTTGGGGTCTAGGCATTGCTGATGAGTATGATGATCAATTCACCTTTGGAAGTTAGGTTAACTCTTTCGAGGCCCTTTGAGTCTCATTTAGAGCTATAAGACACCTGAAAGAGGTGGGCCTGCTGCTCGAGGTGCCTTGCTTCTTAGCTGGGCAAATCTGGTTGGGCCATGTCATTTTCTTTTTACTGCTCCTACCCCACAGTCTTTGCTCTGAGCCCAAGGAGGCTGAGGTATAATGTGCAGAGTGCTCAGAAGGAAGTGGAGATGAGTTTGCAAATGAGGCACCCCTCCCATCTCTCACCCTTACACCCTGCCAAAAAATAAAAAAGGAGCTGAAAACCCAATAAGCAGCTGCTCCCCTAAACTCCTTACATTAATCCCATGGCCAGTTGTGATCACTTCGAGCAAAACGCACAGACATTTGTTTGAATTAGGCCCTTGATGAAGCCCCTCAGGGGTCTTTCTCCGTATAAAGAGACACTGGTCGGGTCTATTTTGATCCGTCTACAGACAGATGGTGGTGGTTACACATGTAGCGGCCCCTGCCGTGGTGCTGCAGCTGATGGCTGGGTGTGGCCGTCATGGGGTTTTCCCACCCTTCTGACCCCTCCCCAACAGGTATCAGGCTGGGGGATTTGACCTGCCAAGTGCCACGGACTTTAGGGGTCTTTGGCGCTATGATAGACTTGTCACGTTGCCCTGGGTCTCTCTGAGTTTTGTTTTGGCAGACGATAGCATTCTTGAAAGTATAGTAAAGCTTGTAGTGTGAAGTCGGGTGGGGAGAGAATGTCTGAGGCTGAAAGCCTGATTTCTTAGCCTGTCTGATTTATTCCTACTGGAGGCTCTCATACCCCTAACAGTCCTTACAGAGCTCCATGGTCCCCTCCTGTGTCTCTGCTGGTGTTCCAGTGTGATGCATCTGATACTCTTCTGGACCAGTGTTTTGGGGCCACCAGCTCCTAGGCCCCTGAGATTCAGAGATTGCTGCCCTCCCAGCTGTGAGCCAAGTGCCAGCTGTTGAAAGATACATTCACTCTGTGCCGTGGCCTGGGGAGTTTCCTTCTGTGGGAGGAGCAGTGGCCACGGCCCCAGCCAGGATTGCTTTTCCCTGCCCATCGGAGCGTCTGGAGCAGGATTGGTATGCAGGCATAAGCAGGGCTGGGCGTCTGGCCTGTGCTGGGGGTGGAGTGTCTTGCAGGAAGGAGGGAGAAAAGATGGCTGTCTGGGGGCCCTAAAAGTAAATACTTTGGAAAGTAAAAGGATGTTCTTGTTGTGGAAGATGGGAAATGAAGGTGTAGAAAGTAGTGTCTGGGTTCTTTTCTGGCCCTCTAATTCAGAAGGTTGATAGCGTCACAAAAAGACACCAGGTTGCCCCTGTGTGCTTAAGGACTGAGCTTGGGAAAGGTACTTACGTATATGCTCCCCACCTTAGATATGTAAGGGGCTGGAGTTTGTTCTGCAGCCCCACTGTCCCCACCCTGGTCCACACCCCCCACTCCAAGGCTTGCCCCAGGGAGATTGGCAAGCAGATCAGCAGATGTGCATGGCCTCTTGCTCCAGACTTGGCTATGTAAAATGTCTTAGTTGAGGCTCTCGATGGGGACGAGTGAAGATTCGGCCTTTGTGGTTGTCCAATCCAGATGTGCTGGATATTTTCTGGGGCCTTGACTTGCAGGTCAGATCGAGCAGGGCGGGACGACCACCTGCATACAGCCCATCATAGTAGTTGCTTCAGGACGGAGTCAGCAGCTATTGTCCTTTCTCATAGTTCACATACCACCTTCAAATCCATTGTTTTGTTTGATTCTCATGCTCCCTCAGGGTTCCCATGTACAGATGAGGAAACTGTGAGCTCAGAGCTCATAGAATGACCTGGCTAAAGCCATGTAGCTGGTACGGGCCTCACAGACTCTCATTAGTCAGGAACAGCTCACCTGGTTCAGCTTCATTTGACAGGTGAAGGAGCTGAGGCCCAGAGAAGGGAAGTGACTTGGCAAACTGGACAGAGCTGGTCAGTGGCAGAGCTGGAGCCAGAACTTGCGTTTCCTAAGTCCTTCTCTGTTAACCCAGGTCATATTGCCTTTTGCTTTGGCTTTGTAAGTTTTAAAAAATTTCTTTCTGGTTTTTTACCCCTCATCTCTTTTGATCATGATTTGATTTAATTAATGTACTTGTAAATAGGTCTGACTGAAGAGCAGGTCATGGTTCTCTTGGGCTAAGTGGCTTAGCATTACAGTAGATTATTTTCTGGGACACCTTGCGCTGTCCTCCTGCCCCCTAGTTCTCTGCCCATCCTTTCCCTCTTCCAGCTTGGAGGAGAAGGCAGTATCCAGCTCTGTGCTTGTTCAGTAAGTATTAGTTCTCCTCCCTTCTTTATCTCCTGTTCCCCTTTTTTTTCACTTCCTTCCAATTTGTTCAGCAAATTCTAGTCCATAGCAAACTCCTCTTTTGTAGCGTTTGGTGGGTTAAATGACATGAGCGGTAGTGAGAATTACAGGAGTGCTTATAGGAAACTCGGGTGTCAGTTATTTCTCATTGATAAATGAGCTCTTGACAAGTTATGCATGCAGTTGGCTTTGGTTTCAAGAAACAACATGGGCTGTCTTGTTCCCATGTTCAGATTTGTTTTGGCTTTGGATCCCAATACTTTCATGTCCCTGAATAATGTCATTCCTTCCTTTCCCCTTGCAATGTGTTTTGCTAAAAAAATAGAAAATCCCTACAACACTGTGAGAGTGACTGTGAGAAGTTCTGGAGAACAGAGTCCTGATTTGGTTCAGCAGCTCATTTACTGCTTTGTTTTATTTTCCTCCAGTAAGAGGGATGCATTAGGGAGACTGGGCCACTTTGTTCAACCGGAGACACAGGTCGAGTCCTCTTCTAGTCATGTAATGTCACTTAGAGAAACTATTTCCACTGACAAGAACTGTGACTGCCAGTCCCTCTTTCCCTAAATGTAGGCCTTTGATGGCCTTTGTTACCCAAAGACTAGGCCAGGGAATCTAGATTTATCCCAGTTATTGAAGAAAGCAGTCCCTCCTGGGGCACATACTCCGGGGCAGGACTGCTCTTTACTCTTTATTCTTGCAACAAGAAAGTATTGGCTCACCTCCAGGAGTATCTGGCAATCCCATTCCAGGAGGGAGGTGCCCAGAGGATCCAAAAGCATATTCCTGCCCCCAGGAGTGTATTCTGTAGCTGTGAAAACAAGAGTTTTCTTAGCCAATTCACAGGCATCTAATGAGGGCCCACCTCTGCTAGGAACTGTGCCCTCCTAAGGATTTCAGTATTGCTAGGCACACTTTTATAGTGGGCACCAAGAGAACATACCTCCTTTAAACTTCTCATACCTGGGGTGGGCAGAAACAAAATGACTTCTTACATATTATAAAGGAAGAAACTGATCTTAGCAAAGTTATATAGTTTGTCCAGGGCCCCATGGCTTATCTGGAACTGGAAGCCTGGCCTCTGGACTTGAAGTCCAGTGTTCTTTCTGACCTCTGTTATTGAGATAGCGGATGGTCACTTTTTAGGCTTCTGCTCCTGGCCAGGCTCTCTACTGAGGTTGGGAGGATGACTGAGGCCTGGCCCACACCCAGGCTGTATATGTGGGGTGGGGGTGTCCCCTCAGGACCTTGGGTGCAGACATAAGAGAAAAGAGTAGGGTGGACTCGGTGGGGCAACAGCAGGAGGCAGAGGCCCAAGGGAGAATGGGGGGCATATGGACACAGGTTTCAGCTGGGGCAGCAAAAAGCCAGCACAATGCCCTCTAGGCCTCAGAGCAGGGTGCCCTGGGATTCCCTGGGAGATACCCCATCTTCCTCATTGGTCCCGGCACAGCTGTACATCTATATGGTTAAGGGTGGAAAGTGAAGTGACCCTATGCTGGGTTTCAGTATTACGTTGTAGAAGGTGGGTGCTTGGCCTGGGGTACCTCTGAATGGACTCTTAAGCTGGGGGAGGGAGGGGAATTACAGACCTAATGTCTCTACTTCAGCAGTTAATCCACTTAACCAAGAAGTCAAACAATTATGATAACTCCCAGATCCTGGAGTATAAGAGTCTAGTAGGGAAGACTAAGACTTTGGATTTGAGCAGCTGTGAATTGATGCCTTGCTCTACTGTTGCCAGTGTGATGGCCTTGGGCCTTGGCCTCAGGTTCCCCCTCTGTAACGTGGGGTAATGATGGTGCCTCATAGGGAGACTCTGAGGATGCAGTCCTGGTGCTGTTGCTATAGTTCTTATTTTATTCCGGTGTGTGAGTGTATGGTCATCCTTTATTGCTACAAATACAGACCAAGAAGAACTGGAAAATGGTTAAAAATAAATAAGTAAAAGTACTTTTTTGGGGTATTCCCTCTTGTGATGCTACTTTAAACAAATTTCTAACCTTGGGCATTGAGCACTTGCTTAGTGTTAATAAGTTTAATAGTTGATTAAAGAAGTTTTGTCTCTTTTTTTCTATATATATATTGAAGGTGGGAAGAAATAGCCCTTTTTTATCAGTTAGCTTTCAATAGATGCTAAAGACCTGGGAACCTGGGCTGATGGAGTTAGTTTAAATGTTCCACTGCAGCATGGGCAATGCATGTGCTCAGAACTTGTCTTGTGGTTGAAGCTGCAGACTCTCTTTCCAATATCAGTGTGGTCTGGGAAATATGGGTGCTTGATAAAGTTCTTAGGTGGGTTTTAACTTTTGTCCTTTAAACTCATGTGACTCACTTATGAAAACAGCCAGCAAAAGGCATCGCCAAGCAGAATAAATTCTCCTCTCTTAGTGGATATGAACCTTGACACTGGCGACTGCAGGATTTGGCTCCCCTCTTCCCGCTCCTTGCGCTTTTGGTTTGTCACAGCATCTGGCAGGAGAAAGACAGCATGAACCACTGAGAAATGCACTTCCCCATATGTTCATAAATTTGCTTCTATGTCCTGCCTGCAGATTGCTTTTGTCACACCAATAACTGAAGCTGCAGAAGGTTAAAAAGTGCAGAGGGCCTTTGTGAAGATGTTGTGCAATTGCTCATGCCTTCTCGTTTCCTTTGCTTAATGGGAGGGAATTGGAAGCTCAAAGAGGAATGACTTGCTTGAGCCATCAGTGGCTGGGTTCATGTTTAGGTTTTGCTCTGAGTCCTGTATTTCAGGCCGTGAGATAGTGCTCAGCTATAAACATGTGCAAGCAGTAAATGCAGGCTAAATAATAAAAATTCCAAAAGAAGGAAAAGTGCAGTTGTCTTGACGACTTCCAGTGTGGGCAGTTTCTTTCAATAGGATAGCCCTTCAGAATATATTAGAGAAGCATTTGGTAAGCTCCTCTGATCTTTCAGATATTTATATAGAATTTTAGAGTTTGCAGAACTTTTTTGCATGTGTTAGTTCGTTTAGCATGCAGTTCTCTTTTGAAGCAGATGCACTAGGCAAGGTTTCCATTTGCCAGAAGCTGAGAGTCTTAAGACCACAGTGATATCAGACAAGGGCGATGGAAGGGTGCAAGGATTGCAAACAAGTGAAGACACATAGAAGATTGCAGAACACATACAAATAAGGTTCCTATTAGGAATGACTTGTATGAAAGAGCAAAGCTGTCCCCTGTCCCCAGCGTCAAAGCAGCCTTGGGGAGGCATGCCTGGATTTGAATCCTGGCCTTGCCCCTGCTAGCTGTGGGATCTTGGGTGAATGGCTTAAATTCTTTGAATTCTTGGAACCTTGGCCTTCTCATCTGGAAAATGGGAATACCACCAATAGCAGCAACAACTCGATAGGAATGTGAAAGGATTTCTTGAGAAGTGCCCAGCGTGATTGGCCCTCAGGAGGCAGAGGTGAGGGTGTGGGGTGTGGGGCTGTTTGGGAGTACTTGGAGGTGGAGAGGGCTCTGGGGCAGGAGTGCTGCGACCTTGGGCCTTGGGTACACCCACACCGCAGGCCGTGCTGTGGGTACATTGCTGGGGAGCTTGGAGCTCTTCTTGTGCCATTTGGGTGAGAACTTTGGCAGATGGGCAGAAGGCCCTATACCTCTGTCTGCCCTCAGTGGAATGTAAGGGTGGGTAGGGACATGGTTCACAGATGAGTGGAAAGTCTGACTCTGCCATCTCTCTCAATAGAAATTCTGGTGAAAGTGAGTCACTGAGTGGAAGCTCCTGGAGACCATGTCCCTGTGACCAGGCAGGGGTGCCGACTGAGGGAGAACTTTACTGAGCCCTCCCCTGGGGTGGCCCTGGACAGGTGTTGCGGGGCTGGGTGGGAGGCCCTGTGTTCACCAGAGGAGAGGTAAGCATGGCACAGAGAAGTGACAATACTGGAATTAAAGACAGGCCCAGGGAGCGGCAGAGGTGCTGCCAGGATGGTACTGCCAGACAAGAAGCACTGACCACAGCTGCTGCTTGTGCAAAGGAGAGTGAGCTGCCAGGGCCTGGGGCCTCCTCTTGGCCGAGTGCTTTTATTCCCATTTCCCAGGCAGCCTCCCAGCAACCCCCCAGGGCAAAGGCTTAGTAACCCCCCTTTTAAAGATGGGGAAACTGAAGGTGCCTTCCTCAAGTTGGAGGCCAGGGTTGCAGAATCCCATAACATGTTGTCTCCTTGGTGGTGGCAGTGGCATTCAAGTGTCCTCCCAGCCCCATTTAAAAATAGTTTTAAAATTTCATACAATTCTGTCTTTTTGGTGTTCAGTTCTTTGAGTTTTGATAAATGCATAGTTTAAGTGGGTTTTTTTTTTTTAATTAACCCTTTTGTTTTGAGAAAATTGTAAATTCACATGTGGCCATAAGAAATAATACTGAGAGATTCCCTGTACCTTTAACTCAGTTTCTCCTGATAGTGACACATTGCAAAGACTATAGAACAGTGTAACAACCAGGAACATTTTCCATCGCCTAGGAAGCCTCCAACTCCAGACCCATCCCTAACCCTTAGCAACCACTAATATTTCTTCATTTCTGTAATTTTTGCTATTTCAAGGGTATTAGATTAATGCAATCATACAATAGGTAGTCTCTTGGAATTGATTTTTTTCCACCCAGCCTAATTCTCTGGTGATTTGTCTAGTAGTGGGTATTTGTAATTCATTCCTTCATGTTTCTGAGTAGTAGTCTATGGTACAGATGGGCCAGAGTTTGTTGAACCATTTGCCTGTGGAAGGACATCTGGGTTAATTTCAGGTTTTGACTATTATGAATGGAGCTGCTAGGGACATTTGTATACAGGAATTGGTGTGAGCATAAATTTTCATTTCTCTAGGATGAATGCCCGGGAGTGCGATTGCTGGGTCAGATAGTAATTGCTTGAGTGGAATTTTGAAGGCTGCATTTGGGATGGAGAGAGGCAGATGGGAGGGCCACACTGCCGGTGGGCACAGGTAGAAAGTAGAAGCCTGGGAGACCACTGGTCCCCAGGGCTTCAAATCCAGGCTCATCCCTTAGCCACACCCTGGGTAGGTTGGCTAAGGGACACATTAGCTACGAGACAGAACTTGTCTTGTAGGTAATGTGTATGAAGTACCTGGCCCCACTGTTGTTGCTCAGTAGATAGAAACTACTCTTAATATTCTTAATATTCTTAAAGAAAACCGAGTGGGCCAGAGCTGGCTCTGTGCTCTGGGGGTGCCTCCAGAAAGGCTTTGTCAGGCCGTCACCTTGTCACCTGTGGGATCTAGAGTTGCCTCCTTTTTACCTTGGCAGAGCATGTGCACCTGATTCCTGTCTCTTCAAAGGCCAAACTCCTGGTTCCTCCCTAAGAAGATCTCTGCCCCAATCTCAGACAGGCTCTAAGTCTTTGGATAAATGCCAGTGTTCCCCAAGGCACTTGGCCAAAGGAATCCCAGGGAGCTCCAGGATGTGCCAGGCCTTGGTCTGGATTTCAAATGCTGCTATGATTTAGGTTGATTCTAGACACATGCCTTGAGCTCTGACATATGCAAGGCACTATGCTAGGTGTGGCAAGGGCCTTGGAAGGAAGCACTGTCTTGCAGGTGGTTTCGAGTGGCCAGCTCTAGTATCTTAAACACCTCTGGTCACAGGCTGACGTTCACATTCAGTCCGCCCTCAGAGGCCTTGGGTCTGGTTTGAGCCTGTTTGTCCAGCTCTTTGCCTATTGCCACCCTCTCTCCATTTATCCTTCTACCAGCCATGATTCTGTTCACTGCTCCTGCATATTTCATGTACAGGGCCAGACTCCATGCCTCTGCTTAATGCTGTTCCCCAGGCCTGGGATACCCCTCTCTTCATATTGAAATATTGCTTATTCTTTTTATAATCAAAAAAGTATCCCATGCATTGGATGAAATATTCAAACATAAGACTGTACAATGAAAGGGTATTCTTCCATGCCAGAGCTCCAGTCCCCTTTCTGGAGGCAACTCTGTTCACAGGACCACACTGTCCTCTTTCTTCTGGGTCTTACTTGGCTCGCTTACAGGGTTGCATGGAAATTGCTCCATACATATACATTTAGAAGGGCCTCTTTACAACTTTTTTGAAGGCCACATGGTATTTCATGCCAGAGGTATGCCATAATTTTTTACCCAGCCCCTGTTGATGGGTATCTAGTTGGGCTCCTACAGCAGTGCTGCCTGTCTTTGGCCCCTGTGCCAGGGGGTTCTTCTTAAGGCCCAGTTCCACTGGTCCCTTTTCCTTCTTCGGGTCTGACCTTCTGTGTTCTGCTTTCTCTCTAGGCATTGCATGCCTTTACAGCAATCTCTCTGTGACCCTGGGGTCAGGGGTTGTGCTATACCTTCTTTGTCTTTTTTGGTGCCTGCCATGTTTGCTGACAACTCGGTTGCTGGGGTGC
>PVIY010051850.1:0-15463 GCA_004026745.1 Myrmecophaga tridactyla | reverse complement strand
TTGTATGTGTTTTGACCAGAAACAGGTTTTCAGAGTTATGCAGCAGAACCTTTAGACAGAATTGGTATTTTATAAGCTTTTTTATGGTTTTGAATTTATAGCATTTTAATGAACTGGAATTACAGAGCCGCTTTGAACACAATAGTTTGAAATGAAGAGCTGTGTTGCATCTTGTCTCACTAGAACCAATATCTGTTTTTTTCTTGTTACACAATAACAAGGAAATCTTGTCTCCCACAGATGAGTATTTAATTATGACAGCACTAAAATGGTTCTCCTCACAGTCTCCAGGTAATCTTCAATTGAATGGAGATAATAGTAGCTTTATTCTGGACTTTGCCCAAAAGCAAGTTGACTTGTCAGCATAAGTTCAAATGTAGACCTCTCCCCCCATCTAAAAAGTTTATTGTAAAAATACATTTTGGGCTATGCAACGGTGGCTCAATGGCAGAGTTCTCGCCTACCATGTCAGAGACCTGGGTTCGATTCCCAGTGCCTGCCCATAACAAAAAAAAAAAGAAAAAGAAAAACATTTGAGTGTACATGTGACAATTTTTTAAAATAAAGTTTGAATTAACGTTTTTGGTTTTTTTTTAATCCCTAGAGCATTTACATCATGGTTTGAAAACCATTGTAGTGAACTTAGAGACCTAGGCTGGGTGCATTTCAAAGCACCACAAATCATTCTAGTGCTTTTATCAGCTCTCCCAGTTAACTTTCTGCATTAAAGTAAATCTTGTACAGTTCAGTCCTGGGTCTTTGGAGGTGCTCAACAAATGCTCGTAATTATTATTAGTCATATTACTTTATATTTTATTTTTCAATATTACATATTGTAAAATGTTTTCTATGTCATTATATATTCTTTGAAAAGCCAGGGGATCGGAAATGAATTTTGTACTGGCTGAAAAAACTCAAACTGTAGTAAGTGTTTCTTGGTTTCCCAAGAGAGTATAGAGACTCTCTGGTTGATAACTGTGATGCCCTCCAGACAGGCGGTCACCGTGCTTGTGGCTTGGCCATTTAGAGAGAGGCCTAGTTTAGCATATCCGTATTGACCCAGATACATGTCACTTATTTTTTTTTTTTTGAGTCTGCTTTAGTGAGATAAAATTTACATACCATTCAATTTACCCATTTTAAGTGTACAATTCACTGATATTTAGTTTATTCACAGAGTTGTCTGTGAATATTCCCACAGTCAATTTTAGAACATCTTCATCATGTCCAAAAGAAGCCCTGTACCCATTAGCAGTGATTCCCATTTCTTCCTCCAGCTCAACACAGCACCCTTGACGGTTACTCTTGGTGCTTCCCAAGCTCCTTGACAAGGGAGGGCCAAATAAGCACTGACTGCACGAGCACGTACGTGTGAGAAGTGGGCATGGATGTCATTTGGTTGCCTTTAGTCCTCAGAACCCTGGTACTTCCAGCCAAGTCAGTGACTGAGGGATGATCCTTTCAGTATTTCGCTTTCTTGAGTTTGAAAGGTACATTAAACATATTCAGAACACACAGACCTAGCCCAGAGGTTGGGTGCAACTAATAGTGTTCTAAGTCAAAGACTCTGGAAGACTTTGATGAGCAAAATCCAACAAGTTCCAGAGTAAAGGGAGACAGCACCATAGTTGTTTACTTTTCTATTAAAGGAAGCCAAGTGCATGAGTATTCACTTAGGTGGGTGTTGGCTCTCTTTGGGGCTTAGAAAATTAGTTATGGGGAACCTTTCATCCCCACATATGCTTGATGCTTTATTGACAATTCAATAGGAGGTTTTATGACTGTTTTCATTTTATCAGGGGGTAGGAACATGTTTCCTATATTTCATAAATGACCATTGTAAGTTTAGGTTTTTATTGTGATAAATGCATTCTCTACTCATCTTGGACAATTCCAACATAAAGCTTTAGAAAGACAGTTTTAATTTTTTTAAACTTTTTTTATTGTATCATATAACATATATACAAAGCAAAAAAATATAAAAAGCAAAAATTTTCAAGGCACTCTTCAAAAAGCGATTACAGGATAGATCCCAGAGTTTGTCATGGGCTACCATATGAACTTCTCCAGAATATAGGAGGCTAGAGGGCTTAAATACTTTTTTATCATCACAATCTATTTTTGTTCCTTCTTTTTTTGTGAACAATAACACATATACACAAAAGTTATAAATTTCAAAGCAAAGCACCACAATTAGTTGTAGAACATATTTCAAACTTTGACATGGGTTACAGTTTCACAATTTTAGGTTTTTACTTCTAGCTGCTCTAAAATGCTTGGAGACTAAAAGAGATATCAATTTAATGATTCAGCATTCATATTCATTTGTTAAGTTCTGTCTTCTATGTATAATTCCACCATCACCTTTGATCTTTCCATATCTCTCTTTGGGGTTGTTTGGGCTATGGCAATTCTAAATTTTTTGATATTAGAAGGGTCAGTCACTAATATGGGGTAGGGAGGTGGAACTATCTGATGTTCTGGAGAGGCTGGGCTAGGTTTCAGGACTTATCTGGACGAGGGACCCATCTGGAGGATGTAGGTTTCTGGCAAGTTATTCTAGTATCTGGAACCTTTGTGGAATCTTATATATTGCTCTAGGTGTTCTTTAGGATTGGCTGGAATGGTCCTGGGTGGGGATTGACAGGTTGTGATAGGTAGCAAGATCTACCTGAAGCTTGTCTAAGAGCAGCCTTCCAAATAGCCTCTTGACTCTGTTTGAAAACTCTCTGCCACTGATACTTTATTAGTTATATTTCTTTTCCCTGTTTTGGTCAGGATGGAATTGGTGATCCCATGGTGTCAGGTCTGGATTCATCCCTGGGAGTCCTCTCCCACGTCCCCAGGGAAACTTTCACCCCTGGATGTCATGTCCCACTTAGGGGGGAGGGCAATGATTTCACTTGCAGAGTTGGGCTTAGACAGAATGAGGCCACATCTGAGCAACAACAGAGGTCCTCCAGAAGTAACTCTTAGGCATGCCTATAGGTAGTCTAAGCTTCTCCACCACCTGCATAAGCTTCACAGGAGTAAGCCTCATGATCGAGGGCATGGCCTATTGATTTGGGTGTCCCTAAGGTTTGACATAGTATCAGGGGATTCCCTGATGATAAGCTTTAATAGTTCCATAGTTCTCCCCTCCCTCAGGGGACTTTGCCAGTACTTTTTGATTATCTGCTTAATATACTCTAGGATGTTTCCAGGCATTACAATAATCTATATAGAATTAAAGGACCTCTTTCCTATTCTGGGCTTCCTGTGTTTTAGTTATTCCAGTGCGCTATACAGATAGGTTGATTTAGATTATGCACTACAGAAAATTTCAATTCCAGATCAAATAAACCTTTCTTCCATTGGCCTCAAAGAGTATGTGTGATTCTAAAATATAGATACTGTCTCCTTAGCCCTATGTTCTGAATTACTTTAACCCCAACTGTTTGGCTTCGTTCTTATCTCTAAATATTCAGTTATGTATATATAAAACAGCCTCTCAAAATCCGGAAATAATAATCACTACTCTGGACTTAATGTGTCTACTCTAAAAGCTTACAATCTAGGCCCCTGTTAGAAAGGCATCTTTAATTTAATGCCTGTATTTAATTCAAATCATTCTATTTGTCCCTAGGACTTATCTTACCAGCTGAAGGGGAGCAATCTCATTTCTATATTTAAATGGCATTGCATTTTAGTCATGAGCACAATAATCTTTGCAAGGTGCCAAAATATGTACAAAAGTCCAAAGAATCAAAGTTAATTGTCCTTGGCTTGTCCATTGTATGAGCTTATTTTAATGCTGTTTATAATTAATAACTAAGGAAATTATAAGCACATTCAGGATTTTCCAAGGTCAATATAACTTATTTAATGAAAGAACACTATGTTATTAGAGAGAAAACATGAAGTATAGCTGCTTGTAAAACTTGCTTTATGGTACTTTTTGGCTTTAGAAGTAATGTACATAATGCCATGCCTTCTAATAAAAGGCCATGACAGTGTGGTTTCACCAAGAAAGCCCTCATTTATCTGCCATTTGATACTCTTAGGTCTGGCTTAATGTTTTTATTATTGTTCTGCGTCAGTTAGCTTGTTTGGTTTATCTTCTGTAGGCCCATGGATAAGATTACTGAAGAACCAATGCATATATTGTACTTTGTTGGCATTTTATATCCATGCTCTAAATTTGTGCTTGAAGTTTGCAGCAGAGTGCCCTGGCCCAGGCCGTAGACTCTGGAAGCAGGCTCCATGTTTGCACCCAGGCACTTTCACTTTCTCGATCTGAGATGGGCTAGATAATTTCACTTCTTTGTGCCTTACTTTTTCATGTTGCAAATGGGAATAACAGCAATACCTACCTTAGAAGGTTTGTGTGAGGATGAAATGAGCAGATACATGTAAGGTACTTGGAAAAGTACCTGGTTGATCCATAAATGAGATATTTTTTTTTCTGAATAAGAACTGTATATTCCTTAAATGCACAGCAGTTAAGGTTTAGTTTGCCAGTACATCTACTCAAAATCAGTAGGGATAACTTTTATTTGTATTCTAAAATGCTTGAGCCTATCAAAATGATACATACTTAAGGGTTGCATTGAGTATATTAGTATATATTTTCCCTGTTTATAAAATACAAATCTATGTAATATTTAAAGTACAGTACTTTTCTATCTGTATTTAGTTTTCTTATCTTTGGTCATAAAGAAATACTCTTTAAAAATATTTTTTTTAAAGGAAGCTGTTCTGGAAAATAGACATCCTGAAAAACAAACGATTTCTAGCTTTTAATATCAGTCTATTATAATCTTCACAGCTGGATGATTAATAGTTTTAATTAATTCCTCTAAAATGATTTAGTATTCACATAGCTGCAGACTTTTTCTTGCATTTGCCAAAGCTTTGATTCATATATGATAGAAATGAGCATAAATTATGTCAAATAGCATTCTTAATAGTCATTGCTTTGGAAATTGATGTGTGTCTTTTTATTTATATTTCTGTAGGTACAATTAGCCTAAATTCAGCCAACGATAGCTGGTTTGGCAGCTTGAAGGACACAATTCAGCATCAGCAAGGAGAGGCAGTCTGGGTCTCTGAGGGAAAGGTATGTGGCCTCACACTTTGTAATGAGGTGAGAATCCGTGTTCTGAATCTTTTCTAAAGAGGGTTGTGAATGTAGTAAAACCATGCCTGTTTGAGGTGATTTCAACATAGATGTTAATCAAGTTTGACATTTTGTAAATTCTTCGAAAACAGTAGTAAAATTAAGGGTCTTTTAAAAGAAAAGCAAAATCTGATGTATGTGGGTCCTACATTCACTTCCCTTTTTTATCTTTAACATAGTAATTAGTGTTGTGTTCTAAGTACGCTAATCAGAGCTTACAAGATCTTGTGCCAAGCACCACAGCTTACCAAGGACATGGGAAACTTAGAGTGGAGATGAAAGGTGAGGTTGAGGGGTGTAGAGAACATAGTTAAAAATTAAGAGAAAGAAGAAATGCTAAGGGAGCAAGAAATCATTTGCCTAGAAAAAAGGGGCAGAGAATGTGCAATAGTTCTAAGAGTTTGAATAGGTATTGAGGGCCTTGGGAAGTTTGTCGAGGTTTCAAATATTGACTCGTTTCTCATCTGTTGAGTTGATTCAGTTTATACATAGCTCTGTTGCAGGGAGGGAGAGAGATTTTATCACTTGCTGTGGTCCCTTTAATTCTAGGAGTCTTTGTTGCTAGTATCCTGTACTCAAGCTACTAAATCGAGATAGCTTGTGAGACTTTATTGTGCAACTGACTTAATTAGATTGTTGCGTGATAGCCTTGCTTTTTGGGATCCAGATGTATAGTCAATTTATCTGAAATTGACTGAGTGCCTACAGCTGGTAGACTTTGTGCTGACCCCCATGGTGAGAATAAGACACGGCACAGTGTTCATTTATTATGAGGGAGCAAGTACCAGGAGAAAAAGCTGGAAAAGAGTCAGATTGTGGAAGGAAAGCATAACAGTCTGAGGATGGATGGTAGCAAGGAAAGGGTACAGTGTTCCTAATTGGAGTCTCTGCACAAAAACTAGTGTATTCATTTAAAGCCAAGTGATTTCAGGGAAATAAAGTGCATTCCCGGTCTAGCACATTTCAGGTATCAGTTGTGGCTTGGCTGAGCCCTTGGGAGTTTTCTTGAGTCCCCACTCCCAGGAGCCATATCAGATCCCACTGACCCTTCGAAACAAATTCCTCTAGATGGAAGGGATGGAAGATGACTCCGAAGACCGTATGTCCTACCTAACTGCCATGGGTGCGGACTATCTGAGTTGCGACAGCCGCCTCATCAGTGACTTTGAAGACACCGACGGTGAAGGAGGCGCCTACACTGACAATGAGCTGGATGAGCCAGCCGAGGAGCCGCTGGTGTCTTCCATCACCCGCTCCTCTGAGCCGGTGCAGCACGAGGAGGTGAGGCGAGGCAGGCCACGGGCGGCACAGCCCAGAGGGCAGGCAGAGGAGAGTCTGGTGTGCAGCTCTCTTTCTTCTGGACAACTGTACGTTCAGGGTGCTGCGGCAGGTGTTCCCAAGGGTTGGAGCAAATGACTTCTAGGGCGTCTCTCTCTCTGCATCCATGACTCTGTTGTGACTGTGGTTGAGGCTCATGGGAAAGTGGGGCAGGAAAACGAGCACTGGGAGAAGTGGAATAATCACTTCTTACCACCCCGATGCCTATGGGCATTGTGGATAAACTGAGTGGCCGTATGTGCCACTGCCTAAATTACAAGTGGAGCATTCCTTTTTAAATATGATATTGTTGTATTTACTTGTAACCTTTGATTAGATCTCTCTCTGTATTCTTTGGTGTTGCTTTATTTCTCTCCCCACTTAACCTTTAACCTTTCTAATCTTGCCATCACTCCTGAGTGTTTCCCCATCAGTTTCCTTCTCTTTTATTTCAACTTTTAAATTGTGCTTGTGATCAAAATTTAACTGATCGTATGTATAATGCACCCACTGGCCAGTTATTAGACCACTTATGTGAGCCTAGAAATCACCTCACCAGGCACTAATTTAGGACGAGAGCAATTGTTAATTGTACATCAGAGGATTTTGGAATAATGGTCTTTGTAAACACGTATCCATGTATTTGGATAATTATTACTATGGACTTCCCTTTAGCAGTTTATCTCATAAGTGAATGATTTTGTTCTTGATGAAATAGAAGTACCAAAAAAAAAAAAAAATTCAAATTGAAGGGGGGAAAGGCCAGTATGCCAAAAATAAAACAAAACCAAAGCCTGTAGTATATACCACTGGACAAGTTGTAAGGAATAAATGAACTTCTGAATGGTTGCAATATAGAGAGTCTAGACTTTAGAAGGACTTTTTATTTTAAATTTATACTTTAGAAGAGATTACTATCTTGGATACAGGTGCAGCCAGTTTTAAAAATTTGTCTTTAACATTTGTTCCTGAGACTACCTGGTATCTGCCTTTTCAGTAAAGAAGCACTGAGCCAGTTCCTCAATTTTTGAACTAAGCAAGTTAGCAGAACTTCAGCGAAGCAGATGAGTACTTTTCTCTCTCTGCTCGGATGTTCTTGTTTTAAATGAAACTTTATATCTTGTAGAGCATAAGGAAGCCCAGCCCAGAGCCACGAGCTCAGATGAGGAGGGCTGCTAGCAGAGATCAACTTAGGGACAATAGCCCACCCCCAGCATTCAAGCCAGAGCCGCCCAAGGTACGTGGCTGGGAGACCCAGGATGGGAAGGAAGAAGAGGCAGGGGGACCTTGGGCACCCCTCTCTCTGGAGATCAGGGGAGGAGCACGCACAATGAGGTGGGGTGGAATTTAACTCTGTGTTCTCTGGTAAAGCCTGACTTTTGACCTGTTTAGGTGAAACCAAAAATTAGGGAAGGGAGAAAAATAGTTTGGATAGGCAGTTTTAGGAAAGTTTACAAATTAATTCTGTTAGCCTTCATTTCATTTATTAATTTTTTTTGTATAAAGAATAAAAGTTTGACAAATACTACATGCCCAGAATCACCAATCTCAAAAAATCTGTTTTTCTTTTTCTGCCCAATTAAAGTTTTCTGTCCATAATCTGATTTAGATACACCAGAAAATCCTTACTGACTATTTGCTGAAGAAGGCAATCCCTACCATTATATACAATGCCTCTCAATATAAGGGCAGTTAAAATTTTTTTTTTCAATAAATCATTATCTAGAACAGAATCAATTTAAGGATGCATGGGCATCTCTCATATGATTCTTTATCCCCTTTCTGAATCAAAGCTATGGCTATAGATTTTTCCTTATTACCCAATCAAATTTCTCTGTTTTACTCAATAATGAAAATTTATAAGCGTATCTAGAATCAAAGTGCAAGAAGGAGATGTCATCAGCATGGTGTGTTGTCGCTCCCGCTCCCAGATTTATTTACCTCCCACTGGGCACAGGCCTCCCCTCTGGTGTGAACTCAGGAGATGACTCCTCCAATCCCGAGAGCTGTCTTGTTTGAGGTCCTTGCCAAAGTTCTCATCTCCTCTAGTATGAAATTATTCAAGGTCTGATTTACCTTTAGCAATTCCAGTGCCCCCAGAACTTCCCCAATACTCTGTTGGTTTCCTAGCATTCTTAATACTCTTCCTAGGAAGGGCGGTAGGGCTCAGCATGCCCAGCCACTGACTGTTGGCTCTGCTGTATCTTATTGGAATGGTATTTATAGCTGCTGACCACGTTTGGAAACTGATCAGGAAATGGAGTGTATTAAATTACTAATAAAGATTTGAAAATAAACTGAAAACTCAAGGTAAAAATAATTGTCATTGCTTTCTGCAGGCCAAAACCCAAAACAGAGAAGAATCCCCTGACTTTCCGAAATCCTACGAATGCAAGTCAAACCCTTCAGAAATTTCCATAGCATCCACCAAAGGTTATCCTCCTCCTGTTGCAGCAAAGCCTTCCTTTGGACGATCTATACTGAAGCCCTCCACTCCCATCCCGCCCTCAGAGAGTGAGGAGGTGGGAGAGGGCAGTGAAGAACAAGAGAATGCACCCAAATCCGTTCTGGGCAAAGTCAAAATATTTGAGAAGATGGATCACAAGGCAAGGTTACAGAGAATGCAAGAGCTCCAAGAAGCACAGAATGCAAGGGTAATTATTTTAAAACCACTAGATTCTCTTGGTGGATAGACAAGAGGTTTAAAAACATTTGACTACAGTATAATGATTCACAGTCCTTTTTCCACTGCTGCAAACATGAAAGGAATGTTTGCACATAGGTCTCCAAAGATGGACCCTATGTTTTGTGTCATCTCCAGATTGTTGTCATTGCATCCTCTTTTCTTCCCCTTAAGAAAGTTCAACAATATAGGTAAATAAAATTCTGCTCTTAGTACTTCAGAACTATATGTCCATTTCTGGAGTGGGCAAGTGCGATGAGTCAGTACCTCTCAGAAGTGATTTTTTATTTTTTAAACATTTGTAATGTTGGTTGGTTTGGTAACTGAGTTTCAGTTTGCTTCCATATTTGCTATAGAAAACAAGCAAACGGGATGCTGAAGTTGAAAGGCCCATAAAGCCTAGTTTTTAACGTAGTGTTTGAACTTTTATACCGTGTAGACATAAACTTCTTCAAAAGTTAAATTAAAATAATTTGAGTAAAGGTTCGTGGAGCATATTCTGTCCAGTGGATATGGGTGTTTTCTTCACTCACGTCTGTCACTACAACGGCAGTGCTTCTGAGCTGCTGCTTTTTCCTGTCTGGCATATGTCAGTAGGCACCACACAACCGTGGAAACTAGACTGTTACTTCCATTTTTCCTCTTCTTGAAATGGCAATGGAAAAGAAGTATATGTGGGAAGGTCTGGGACCAGCAGGAACCCACCCACAAACTCCAATAGTTCATTTTCTTCCTCTTCTTTTTTTCACTGCAGATTGAAATTGGGCAGAAACATCCTGATATCTATGCAGTCCCAATGAAAACACATAAACCGGATTCTGGCCTGCCCCAGCATATGAGGTAAGGGCTGCCTGGCAGGTATAGGTCAAAAGCTTCAAATGGGACAGAGTGGGCTTCTCTGGGACTGGGGCCCTTAAGAATGAATCTTCTTCATCCAGATTTCAGAGCAACAAGAGGATTTTTTTTCCCCAGTCAACTGTTTACCTCAGGCAGTCAAATTTAATTGTAGAAATTACTGAGTCAGAAATTGCATGCTAATTATACTCTGACAGTATAATCATTGCTATTTAATATTAGAACTCAGTTCTGTTAAATTGTGTTAGAAAAGCACATGAATAAAATTCCTGACTTTGTCACTAACGTTTACTGGCTCTTAACCAAGCTTCTTAATTCCTTTGCATCATCTAGCAGAATCAGGACACTTGTACCAAACTGTGGTCTGAAGGGAATTGTGACGACCACTAGGTCGATGTTAGTAAAATGCCTCATATTTAAAATGCCACATAAATGCTAGGAATTATCACTATGTCATCTTTTGAAGTTTTATGTTTGTTCATTTCCTGCTTCTGAGAATAGGAAAAAAAAAAATAAGTCATTTTCTTGCAGCCTTTCTCCCTGGAAGTTAGAGTGTAGTTTTACAGCAATAGAAAACTAGAAGCAAATTTCTTCACTACTTCGAGGGAAACACAGTTGATCAGGTTGCCCTTGACAACAGACAGGAGCTGACTGAAACTGGCAGAGAACTCACTCGAGTGGGAGAGGCTGCAGCCAGGAACTTATTGCAGGGAAGGTCTTGCTGCTGCTAGGAACTTATTGCCCAGCTGCCCCATCTCTGACCACCTGGGGTGATGGGAATTCTTAGGTCAAGGAGCACCTGGTCAGCTTCCTCACCTACTGCCCAGGTTGGCGTTGGCTGTGGCTCCACCCTCCTGTCCACACCCCCACCGAGTGTGAACCTGGAGTGGGGCTGAGAGTGATCTGTCTTGGGTGGTGGCCTCCTGTGCTCTTTGGCACACCTCACAGGCAACCGGAGGACACGATATGCTTGGAATGCAATTTAATGCTCCTACTTTCTTAGTTCCAGACTCCCTGAGCCACAGAAAGCTCCTTCCAGACTCTATCAGGACACCAGAGGAAGTTATGGCAGTGACATCGAGGAGGAAGAATACCGCCAGCAGCTGTCAGAACATTCAAAGCGCGGGTATTATGGTCAGCCTTCCCGATATCGGGACACGGAATTATAGATCTCTTCTGTGCCCACCTTCCAGCGTGTTGGAATAACATTCCTGCCAAGTCATTAATGGGCATCCAACTGGATGTGGAGATGTGGTGGAGCCTGAGGTCCTGTTCTTCTCGTGGGGAACCTGGGGGACAGGCAATACGAATTAAGAACTGAAGGCTGTTTGTGAGACTGGGTTAAGGGAGTTTGTCTTTTTGCTCAGAATTAAGAGACACTCATAGTCTGACACTGTTACCTGCTTCAGTGGACCAAAATCTGTATTAATTCTTTTGTATTTTTAACATGTATATTAAGAAGTGATAACTATTTTTCTTCATTAATCGCTGCCTGTTTCAGTTGAGGCAGAATGTGAAAAAAAGAATGAAAAACACTGTTGGACTCAAAACTAAATTCAAAGAAGTATTTTATTACAACTTTCTAAGTGCCTTTCATGAGAAATGTCTTAAATTTTCTTTCTCCAAAGCTTTATGCAAAGCCATAATGGACTAAAAACTGTTTCAACTAAAGTTTTATACCAGTTTAATACCTAATGGTTTTCTTTGCACTGTTATCATCTTTTCAAGGCATTTGTCTTTGTAATATTTTTCCATAAATTGACTGTATATATAATAGATATACTTGGTAGTTTGGCTATTAATGCTAAATAGCTCAAAGACCAAGAAATTGGTATTGAAACTTTTTGTCTGTTTGTTTAAAACCATATGCTCCACAAAAGCAAATACTCAAGAAAGATACCTGTGTTATTTCCAAAGTGTGTGTTTTGACAGATGTTAGTTTTATAATTTAATAAAAAGGAGTACTTTGCCATCGATAATTTGCTTTGTGGTGAACTTTTACAGTACTTCCTATTTTCAGATGCACCTTTTATTTCAGTTAATGATCATAAAAGCAAGGCATGCTCATTGTTGAACAGTGGAAAATGGACACGAAGACAAAAATTACCCATAATTCCATCACTCGGAAAATTTTGATGCATTTCCTCCAATATATGTATCTGTGGGTGTCTGCGTATGTGTGTTATACTTGAGGCTATACAGTGTGTGTAGTTCTTTTTCCTACGTTTTCTATTTAGCATTCTTAGAATGAATTATTTTTCTATTTAATATTGTATCATGAAAGTTTCTCATGTAGCTAAAACTCCAGGCACCCGTCATTACATAACTGCAGAAACATAGATTATATGAGTGTTTCATGAATGAATAATTCCCTGATTGTTAACTGTTTGGGTCATTTCCAGTTTTTAACCTCTTTTCCATGAATTGGGTCTCTGTGTACATAATCCATTTTTGAATATCAGTGGGTCAGCAGTTCTAATTCTTTTGTGCAGGTAAGTTCTTAGAAGTGAAATACTGAGTAAAAGCATAGGACCTCATTTAAGGCTCTTAATGTTTATTGTCAAATTGCTTCCTAGAAAGATCATATCAATTTGCACTCCCACATTCACTCTTTGAAGGCTAAAATGTGTTTAGAATTTGAGGAGGACAGCCTTGGAATTTTAGGCTTGTATGAATCAAAAGTATATTGACTTTGGGAAAGGAAGAGATAAGGGCCTTGGTTTCCATTAAGGGTTATTTATAATATCACAGAAAGATGTTAGGCTGTGTTTTAATCCAGTTAGAAGTTCAGCTTACTCATAACTGAGTGTACAGTATAAATTTGTCCTTGGTTGTGCCTCTCTTGAAATATGGTACCATAATTCATAAACTATTTAGTACAGTACCTTGAATTTTTGAGTATCCTCAAAGCACTGATTTAAGTCTGGGTATTCATAAATCAAAGCCACCTTTTGTGGATAGAAAACAAAACCCAAATACAATGGTTAGGTATAAAATAATTTATATAACAATTTTTATGTATATATAACTATGTAAATATATAAACTTTATATAGAAACACAAGTTGTTTGTATGCTTTTAATACAAGAATGAGCCCATGTGTAAATACAAGGAACAGGAGCTAGGCTGTCTGCTCACTGTAGCACTTTTGTGTGTGTGTATGTGTGTGCTGTATGGCAGGGTCACATTTCATTCTTTTTCCATGTGAGTATCCTGTTTTTGCAGCACCATTTGTTGAATTTTTGTTTGTTCGATTTGTTTTAAGAAGTGCATGGGCCAGGAATCGAACCTGGGTCTCCTGCATAGCAGGTGAAAATTCTGCCACTGAACTACCTTTACACACAACACCCCCCCCCCCCCAGCACCTTTTGTGAAACGTTAAATGGTGCAGGACTTCTGTTACTGAGAATATCAGGTAGAGTGCCCCACGGGCCTGAGTGACCACTTCCATTTTACTCATATTCTGTCTTGTTAGGCTGCCTACAAGATACATGGAGTGTAGTTGAGGAAAAATTAGTGTTAGACAAATAAGATGGAAGAAGAACAGAGTAGGAAAGAGAAAGCCATGAGGAGGGTAATATTCATTAGAAAAGCTGAAAACCTCAGCTTTTCAGAGGTCTATGTAGAGTATGATATGGGATTGGATACGTGTTTTGACTCACAACGTCCCTAAGAGGGAAAAAAAGTTCAGGACTTCCTTCCTTTCCCTCAGAGTTTTTATTCTCCCTTGGGGCCCGGTTGCATAATAAAATCACAACCTTGTAAGGGCCGTTTTAGAGGTCTGTCTGTTGCTGTGCTCCTTCATTGCACAATTCCAAGGACTATTGTGTAAAAGTTCCAGAGAAGGAACCAAAAACGGGTATAGAAAACCTCCCTTGCATCTGACTATTGTAAGATCAATTCTATAGACTTGAAGGCTTACGCGTTCCCTGAGGGAATATGGCAAATGTGAAAACCCCAGGTAAACATGTCATCCATCTTCCCAGAAAGTCAATTTTACTCAAAGATTGGAGGGAGGGGTGTTTTATATTAAAATATAGGCTCTGTTAGGGAGCTGAAGGCAAAATTCACAGAAATTGGTATGAAACATGGGACTTAATTGAAGTTTTGCACAGCTCTCTTTGGGAAACACTCCCCAACCCTTTGACCTGTGAGACCTTACAGAATGGACGCACTCAGTCTTCTTTGCGAATAGTGATATAAGGGATATTAGAAAAATGCTGCAAAATCCCCCCACTATCGTCTGACCAAACAGTTTCTCTCAGACACAATTTTGTTTAGCGCGGAAAAGCAGCAATGGGGGTGAGGCGTAGAATTTCTGGTTGGACTTCATTTTGAGTAGCAGACTCCCAAGACCAGGCGTTTAGTATAAGTACTTTATTTGAGAGACGTAAGAAACTTTGCAATGGGAGATTCGAATCTAACCCCACGGAGAGACGCTGGTAAGTGTATAAAACAGATGTCTCAGAGTTTCCCACCAAAGGGGCTGAGGGGCGTTTTGCTCACCGCATTTGTGCATGTGTGTTTGCGTGGGGGGCTAGGCCTGAGGTGGCGGCTCACCACTCGCTCCCCGCCTCACTCAGAGAAATGCAGAGACTCCAGGTTGAAGGGTTGGAATGCCCAGCAAGGCCAGGGCTTGGGTGGCATTGACAGCATCTGCTTCTGTGATAGAATTAGCCTTTTAACTTCAGATAGGTTTCTCCAGAATGACACCAGGGGCTACCGTTCGGCACCAACAAATTCAAGGAGAGTGATGTCCTGCAAAGGATGAGAGAGAACTGAAGGCCCATTTCTTTAAGAACTAACAGAGGCACAGTCTATTGGGTTGTGAAAGAATTGTTCAGGACCCATAATGAGACGGCTCGTCATCAGGATTTTGCAAGGTGACCCAGTAGGGAGCAGTGGTGAGGGAAAGGGGTATCAAAACCACCTTGTCTCTTTGCCTAGGTTAAATTGATCTTCTATCCTCACAGTATTCGTAGTAGATAATGGTTTATTCATTAATGTTGTTGTTGCTAAGTACCTTCTATATCCCAGGCAAAGGATCTGAGAAGTCCTCCCCCAGCTGCCTCCCTGCACCTGAGAGGTTTCCCAAGAAGAAAACAAGGCTTTTTTTCTTGGAGACCAATAGGGCTGCCTTCTCACTATTACACTGCAGAACAGGCCTGAGATGGAGCCAGTCACCAGACAGGCCTTGCAGGAGTGTTGCAACAATGTTTTAAGAGGGCACTTTCCCAGGGTTCCTGCCCTAAACCTGGCTGGAGTTATGCTGTTGTCCCAAGATACAATAGCTGTGCTTGTTGGAGACCTTGGATATAAGAACATTCAGGGCCCTGCCTAAGGCCTGGATGGTTCGTCATTGGAATCCAGGGCACCCTCAGGCACGAGAGAGGCTCCCTTGGAAGATTAGGCTGTGAATCTACTGAGTCCTCCAGGGTGAGTAGTTAGAA
>PVIY010051849.1:0-15475 GCA_004026745.1 Myrmecophaga tridactyla | reverse complement strand
AAATGAGACTTTTATTCTCTTTCCATGTCAGGTGCTTTTGTCAAGACCAGGGTGGCCACTGTGTTTGAATTGACATAACATTGTACATTATTGTAGCTGTGGTGGAAAGGGAAGTTCTACCCAAACAAGGGAGTTCTGGTGAAGCATTTGAGAAAACCAAATTAAGAGGCATCTCTGTGAAAGGTCAGAGAACTGTTGTGAAAGGTCAGCTACTTAATGACTGATTCTTTACTTGTGATTGGTTTGTTGAGGTCATCTATTTCTTCTCGAGTTGATGTTGGTTGTTCATGCCTTTCTAGGAAATTATCCATTTCATCTATATTGTCTAGTTTATTAGTATAAAGTTGTTCTTAGTATCCTCTCATTACTTCCTTTATTTCTGTGGGGTCAGTGGTTATGTCTCTTCTTCCATTTCTGATTTTATTTATTTGCATCCTTTCTCTTCTTCTTTTTGTCAACCTTGCTAAAGGTCCATCAATCTTATGGATTTTCTCACAAAACCAACTTCTGGTATTGTAATTTTCATGTTCTCAATTTCATTTATTTCTGTTCTTATCTTCATTATTTCTCCCCTTTTGCTTGCTTTGGGGTTAGTTTGCTGTTCTTTCTCTAGTTCTTCCAAGTGGACAGTTAATTCCTTGATTTTTGCTCTTTCTTCTTTTTTGATATAAGCATTTAGGGTAATAAATTTCCCTCTCAGCACTGCTTTTGCTGCATTCCATAAATTTAGATATGTTGTGTTTTCATTTTCATTTGCCTTGAAATATTTACTGATTTCTCTTGTAATTTCTTCCTTGACCCACTGGTTGTTTAAGAGTGTGTTTTTGACCCTCCATGTATTTGTGAATTTTCTGACACTCTGCCTATTATTGATTTCCAGCTTCATTCCTTTATGATCTGAGAAAGTGTTTTGTATGATTTCAGTCTTTTTAAGTTTATTGAGACTTGCTTTGTGACCTAGCATATGGTCTATCTTTGAGAATGATTCATGAGCACTTGAGAAAAAGGTGTTTCCTGCTGTTGTGGGGTGTAATGTTCTATAAATGTCTGTTAACTCTCACTCATTTATTGTATTATTCACATTCTCTGTTTCTTTATTGATGCTCTCTGTCCAGATGTTCTGTCCATTGATGAGAGTGGGGAATTGAAATCTCCAACTATTATGGTAGATTTGTCTATTTCTCTTTTCAGTGTTTGCCTCATATATTTTAGAGCATTCTGGCTCGGTGCATAAATATTTATGATTGTTATGTCTTGTTGAATTGTTTCTTTTATTAATACATAGTATCCTTCTTTTTCTCTTTTAACTGTTTTACATTTGAAGTCTAATTTGTTGGATATTAGTATAACTATTCCTGCTTTTTTCTGATTGTTATTTGCATGAAATATCTTTTCCCAACCTTTCACTTTTAACCTATGTTTATTCTTGGGTCTAAGATGCGTTTCCATAGACAGCATATAGATGGGTCCTGTTTTTTAACCCATTTTGCCAGTCTATGTCTTTTGATTGGGGAGTTTAATCCATTAACATTTAGTGTTATTGCTGTATGGGCAGTACTTTTTTCTACCATTTTACCTTTTGGATTTTATACATCGTATCTAATTTTTCTTCTTTTTGCCTTTACTGATACTCTTCCTTTCTACACTCTTCTCCACACCTCTTTCTCCTGTCTTATTGTATCTGCCTTTAGTGCTCCCTTTAGTATTTCTTGCAGAGCTGGTCTCTTGGTCACAAATTCTCTCAGTGATTTTTTGTCTGAAAATGTTTCAATTTCCCCCTCATTTTTTGAAGGATAATTTTGCTGGTTATAGAATTCTAGGATGACAGTTTTTCTCTTTTAGTAACTTAAATATATCATCCCACTGTCTTCTCACCTCCATGGTTTCTGCTGAGAAATCTATGCATAGTCGTATTGGGCTTCCCTTATATGTACTAGATTGCTTTTCTTTTGCTGCTTTCAAGATTCTCTCTTTCTCTTTGACATCTAACATTCTGATTAGTAAGTGTCTTGGAGTATGTCTATTTGGATCTATTCTGTTTGGGGTACGCTGCACTTCTTGGATCTGTAATTTTAAGTCTTTCATAAGAGTTGGGAAATTTTCAGTGATAATTTCCTCCATTAGTTTTTCTCCTCCTTTTCCCTTCTCTTTTCCTTCTGGGACACCCACAGCATGTATATTCATGTGCTTCATGTTGTCATTCAGTTACCTGAGGCCCTGCTCATATTTTTCCATTCTTTTCCCTATATTTTCTTTTGCTTGTTGGATTTCAGATGTCCCGTCCTCCAATTCACTAATCCTATCTTCTGCCTCTTGAAATCTGACATTATAGGTTTCTATTGTCTTTTCATCTCTTCTACTGTGCCTTTCATTCCCTTAAGTTTTGTGGTTTGTTTTTCAGACTTCCGATTTCTTTTTTTTTTGTTCATTCCTTGCCTTCTTTATATGCTCCCTCAGTTCATTGATTTGATTTTTTGATGAGGTTTCCATGTCTATTCGAACATTCTGAATTAATTCTTTCAACTCCTGTTACTCATTTGAATTGTTGGTTTGTTCCTTTGACTGGGCCATATCTTCAGTTTTCCTAGTATGATTCGTTATTTTTGCTGGCATCTAGGCACTTAATTACCTTAATTAGTTTATTCTGGAGGTTGTTTTCACTTTTTTTTACCAAGGATTTTCTTGCTGGATGGCTTTGTTCTCTCTCTGTTCTTTGACATTCAGTTCAGCTTATTCTAGACCTCTAGCGTAGGTTTTGTTTAACACATCAGAATTTTTCAGTTCTTGTTTTCAGTCTTGTTTTCTTGTTTCTTGTCCTGCCTGTATGGTGCCTTTTTTTCTTGTATGGGGGGTCTTCTTAGGAATTATAGACCCCAGCCAGATTTTCCCAGACCAAACTGGCCTTCTCTCAGGAGGAAAGAGTCACCTGCATCAGTTTTCCCTGAGGGTCAGACACAGCAGGTTGAAAGACTTTCCTGTGAAGCCTTTGGACTCTGTGTTTTTCCTATCCTGCCCAGTATGTGGTGCTTGTTTGTCTGCAGGTCCCACTAGCATAAAGTGATGCAGTACCTTTAACTTCAGCAGACTCTCCCTGCTGGGGCATGGTGGAGACAGAGGAAAAGTTGTAGTCTGGCTTTAATCGCTTCACTTTTCCAAACCCTGGGGTCTGAATTCCTTGAGGGAGGGATTCCACCTGAGCTTGGCCCCACGCCTCTCTTGGGGAAGGCACAGGCTCCAGACAAGCTCTCAAACAAGCTTAATTCTACCTATGCCTAGGGCAGTTGGAGCCTGAGAAGCTTTGCAGCTGTATCCAAAGGATAGTCAAGCCACTGAAACACAGCCATGAGAAAGAAAAATCCTTTCAGAGTAGGATACCCCATTCCTTGGGTTTGCCAATCAAGAGCTTAAGTTGATATGTTGCTTTGTGTATCTCCAGGTCCTTTGTGACCCCTCCTTTCCTTCAGGGCTCAGAATGTTTCAAGTATTATGTGCTATCCGATCCAAAAAAAAAAACCTCTGTTTTTTTTCTTTTTTCTTTTTCCATCAGCCCTGCCCCCTCTGCGCTGGGGCAAAACCCAGCAACCTCTGTGTTTACTTGAGGTTCAGCTGAGCTGGGGGACAATTTTTAGTAGTCAGAATTGTTAATTAATTCCACAATTGGAGCTTGGTTATGCTGATAAAGTCCCTTTCCCCTCTGGGAAGCAGCCAGTGGGGGAGGGGTGCCTGCCACTGCGGCTTGGGGAACTCACAGTTCTGGGGGGGACTCGCAGCTGGTCCAGCTTGTCCAGACTGGGGTACGCTGTGTGTCCAGTCACTGACATGACCCCAGCAGTTGTTCTGTACTGTTCCTGGCTATTTACTAGGTGCTCTGGAGGACAGACTAAATCCCACACCTCACTAAGCCGCCATCTTGGCCCCATCTTGTCTTTGAAGATTTTAATCTCTCCCTCAATTTTGAAGGATAATTGGCTGGATAAAGATTTCTTGGCTGAAAGCCTTTCTCATTCAGGATCTTAAATATATCATGTCACTCCCTTCTTGCTTCTATGATGCCTGTTGAGTAGTCCAAAGTCAATCTTATGAGTTTTCCCTTGGGTGTACTAGATTGCTCTTCTTGTGGTGCTTTCAGAATTTTTTACTTCTCTCCAGCACCTGACAGTGTGATTGGTATGTATTTTGGAGTTGGCCTGTTCAGATTTATACTATTTGGAGTTTGTTGGGCCTCTCTGATTTGTGTATTTCTGTCTTTTATAAGGGTTGGGAAGTTTTCCCCGATTATATCTTCATCTAACTTTCCCAGCCCTTGACTCTTCTCATCTCCTTCTGGGACACCAGTGATTCTTGTGCCCCACTTGTTGTCCATCATTTTCCTAAGATCCAGTGGCATTTTTTCCATCTTTTCTTGCTGTTTGTTCTTTGGTGTACTCTAGTTCAATTGTCCTATCTTATAGCTCACTTATTCTTCCTTCTGCTTCCTAGAATATGCTATCGTGTACCTCCAGTATATTTCTGATTTGGTCTACTGTATCTTTTGTTTCTGTGAGATCTGCCATTTTTCTATTTAATCTTCAAATTCTTCTTTATGTTCTTTTAGTGTCTTCCTGTTACCCTTTATTTCTGTTTCACGTCAGAAGGTTTCTGTTGTTCTGCTTGCACCTTGGTTAATCTTTTCTTTTGTGGCGTCTAATGTGATGTAAATCCTTTCCAGTGTATTTTTCATTTCAGTTGTATTTTTCATCACTACATGTTTGATTTGGGTGTTTATGTCTCTCCTTAGCATTTTGTGTATTCCTCTATCTTCTTGAGCATATGCAATATATTTATAATAGATGTTTTAATGTTCTTCTATACTAATTATCCCATCTGTACAATTCCCAAGTATGTTTCTTATTGATCAGTTATTTTCATTATGAAATATATATTCATGCTTCTTTGCATGCCTGGTAATTTTTCATTAATTGATTAGTGACACACTTTGTGAATTTTATGTTTTTGGGTTCTGTATTCTTTTGTATTCCTTCAGGTATTTTAAACTTTGTTTTGGAATGCATTTAAGTTACTTGGAAAAATTAGCTCCTTTTGTGGTTTGCTGTGAAATATCAGGGCAGCCTTTAGTCTGGTGCTATACTTCTTACTGAGGCCTTTTCCTTCTGAGTATCACTGAAGTATAAGGTATCTCCCGTCTAGTTGTTGGGAATATGAACTTTCCCAGATATGCATGAACTACAGCTGTTGTTAGTTCTGCTTCTTTCTAGTCGTTCTTTCCCTAGCCTTGAGTAGTTTACTCATTCACATGTGTTAATCAGTACTCAGGTGACGACTCGGGGAATTTTCCACAGACCTCCACAGTACTTTATCTGTGCAACGGTTTCCTTTATAGTACCCTGCCCTGCTAGTTCCAGCCGCTTTTGCCTCTCTGAATTCTCAACTCTGTCTCTTCTGACTTTGCCTCTTCCTGCACTGTGGCCTAGAAAATCTCTCTAAGCTGTAGGCTGGAGCAGTCAGAGGATTCATCTCATATGTTTCCCTTCTCTCAGATCATTTTCCTGTCTTGCCTGTTGTCAAGTGTCTGAAAACCCTTGTTTCATATATTTTGTCTGGTTTTTAATTGTTTGAGATAGGAGAGTCCAACTGGTCCCTTTTCTCTATGGCTGGAAGTGGGCATCCTCTGTTTGAGGTTTCTTATATTCCTTCAATCTTTAATCATCACTGGACAGGCACCTTTTTGGCTGCCTGTAGGAATATCTGGCAGTATTGTTACATGTTAATATTGTAGCTGGACTTCAACTGAATTTTAATACTTAGCATCATTAACCAATAGGTGTTATTCAGTCAATGGTTATAGGACATATAAGTTTTTTAGTCAAAAACCTATCTAAACACACCATGTATATGTACATGCATACACACACGCATACATACATGCACATGTACATGATGAATCAATGCAAGTATCTATTATCAACCCCCCCTTACTAAGCTAACAACATACCAAAAATATGTTATATAATGCCATATTACACATTAATCCTACCAACCCCCCAAAATAGAATAAGATATAGCAATACTAAGCTAGCAAGAAGATAATCAGACAATTAAATTTGATAAATATTCCATATTTATTGGTTGGAATACATTTTTACCAATACTGAGATAGCAGTCAGGCTTTTACAATTTTTTTTTACATGGGCAGGCACCGGGAAATGAACCCAGGTCTCTGGCATGGCAGGTGAGAGCTCTGCCACTGAGCCACGTTGCCCTCCATTAAATCTTTATACAGAGTAGGCCTCCTTTGTCCTGTTGTGTAGCTGAGAGCATGTAGGATTCCTGAGGTTTCTTGGAGGTCCCATCTACATGACACTACCCTCCTGCCTTACCGCCATTTTTCTTAGGAAAATTGGATTGCACTGTTATCCCTGGTGTAACTTGTTCCGCTGGTCAATTTCTTGGGTCAATTGATGATAGCCTATCAATTTGACTGGTTAAGTCTGGTTATATAATCATTTGGAGCATGTAGGATTCCTGAGGTTTCCCGCAAGTCCCATCTACATGACACTACCCTCTTGCCTTACTGCCGTTTCCCTCAGATTCAAAGGGATTCAAGTATCAACACTGCCCAGAAACTTCAATCAGGTTTAGGATTTAGTGTCAACTTTTAGAGGAGTCTGGGAAGGTAAGCTTTTATCAGTATCTTTTAAGTTACAGACTAGGTTTAGAATCTAAATGCTTTTTATGGATTGTTTTTTCCTTTGGGAAACTGCCTTTGACATTCCAAATAATGACTTATGAATATATTCTTTTAATAAATTACTTTGGTTTGATGTTATTTAATGTCTAAGGTGATAGATGACTATGGCTTCTGCTTTTCTTTGGATTCTTTCCTGCCTGTGATTGCAGTGGTAATTTTTTTTTTTTAACTATTTACAGGAATATCTACAAAGAGAGAAGATTTTCACATGGTTCCATGTAAGTAATGCTTCTTTCACCTCTGTTTTAGAGGGTATATCTTTAAATCAAGTGGTTCTTTTTCCATTGATTAATGTTAAGGCTTTGTGTGAGTGTGATGCATGGGCCCTGCCAGCCTTGTGGTCTCACAGCCACGTGAGCGGTGTCAGCCCTGCTAGCCTTGTGGTCAGGGTTAGGGTCCTGACCAGGCGAACAGCAGCACAAGCCCATCTGAAACAGTGCGCTGTGGCCAGGATTCCAGTTTTGCCAACTACTTTGAAATGATTTCTTTTAAAAGCATCCTTAGGATATCTTTCTCTTTTTAAAACTTAAATATTACATTTAGAAAAAGTCCTCAGCAGAGAACTTGTTTTTAAATGGTTTAATTTGTGCCAGTTGTCTTACTTTGAATACTAAACGCATAATAACTCATTTAGTCCTCATAATTCTCCTGTGAGATGGATATTGCTGTTCTACCCATCTTCCCCAAGGCACGGAGAGGTTGAATAATTCACTGAGGTCCTGTCGTTGGTAAGTGGTAAGACCAGGAGTTGACCCCAGACTTTCTGACCTCAGGAGCCTTGGGTCTCTCTTCATAAGTAAGAGGATGAGAGGGAGCTTTTTTCTTTGTAGTGGGGTGGAGGCCCAGAATTCCCAGTGCATGGCCTTCTGCAACCTTGATGGCAGGCCCGTGTGGATCCTTGTTGGAAAGGTAGAGCTGCTGCTCAGCATGGCCACCAGTGACCATCCAGAGTGTCCATCTCCTGCAGCAATGACAGCAACTGAAACTGATGGTGTGTGAGGATCCCAGGAGCATAGGAACCTGGGCACTCAGGGTTGTGGATAACCTGAACCCAATGTTCAAAGAAGGGAATTCTTACTAATAAATTATTGGAACAAAGAACTTGTTTTTCTTTCATTCATTTCACTAGTATTTGCTGAGTGCCTGTGATGCGCCAGACATTCTTCTAGAACAAGACTGATCAGAATCCCACTTCCTTGTTCCCCATATTCTTTGTGTATGTGTGTGGAATACAAAAAATAAATATAATAAGTAAATATAGCAGATGGCATGGTGATGTCTGCTATGGAGAAGAAGAAGGGGAGAGGATTTTGGGAGTGCTGGGGTGCAGTTTTGAATGTAGGGGTCCATGTGGGCCTGTTTGAGAAGGGGGCATCTAAACAGAGCCTTGAAGGAGGTGCAGGAGTGAGCCCTGTGGGTTTGGAGGGTAGAGTGTTCCGGGCAGAGACCCCGGGTCGAATGTGCCTGACGTGTTCATGAAGCTGCAAGGAGGTCTCCGTGGCTGGAAGAGAGTAAACAGAGGGGCATGTCAGTGGGGGTTTGGGAACCATTGTGCCTGTTGCTTACTCTGGTGGATTGGCAGACACTCCCTTGAGGGGAGGAGAGGACTGCTTTGATGTGGCTTGAGACTAGGCCATGAGAGACAGTTATTCTTTTTTAATCTCTGTATTTGTTTCTTCAAACTAAAGCTGCTGTGATACCTGCTCTTAGAAGACATCCAAATCCCTGTTGTCTTCAGGCCAACTGTATAATTGTTCAGATCTGACTCTAATTTCACAGACATCTTGAGGGAAGGGTCCCTGGAAATCAGTCATGGAAACAGCATCCTCTACGTGCTGTATATTTCTTCCTCCCAGACTTCAGTATCAGGAACATGCCTCCCCTCGGCTGATGGGATACTTGAGTTTGGACCTGGCCTCCAGCTCTGGAAATCAAATCAGCACACTAGGACAGGTGATCCCACCTGCCTGGGTGTTCACAGCACAGGCGGGCCCTGAAACTACAGTCAGAGTCCAAAGGAGCCAGGTAGAGAGGCAAAAACAAGAACTATAGTTTGAGTCATTGAGACTGCAGAGCAAATGGGTTGAGGAGGGCTACAGCAGGCAGATTCTGGAAATTCCCTGAGGCCTTGGTAAATAAAGGCAGGGAGCTTTTTATAAGGCACCTCTGGCCTCTCCCATGGGTGGGGAGGATGCTGTTAAAAGCACTGAGCTGACTGAAACAGAAATAACTTTGCTTTGATTGGAATCTCTGTAGAGTCTTGTGGTTTCCTCCTGTGGGATCCACACAGGGTGGTGTGACGAACCAGAACACCGCTCATCTGCAGTGGGTGTTTCCCAGGGGAAGGGTGGCTTTGAAAGAACTTGGTTTTCCATTCCCGTCTGTCCTAGTGAGATGAACTGCAGTCTTCCAGTGTGAAGCCAAAGACAGGCCTTTTCTGTTTATAGGAGACACATGCTCTTAGAGATGCAAGGACTCTAGAAATCCTGTTTTACTAACAGATGAGGATTTGAGTCTCTCACGTTAGTTGGTGGCAGAACTAACAAGTCCCAGCTCAGAGCTGTTTTTCTTTGATTGCATCAAGATCAGGAAATTAAGAAATAATAATAATGAAAACTTTGTTGGTGATTTTTATTTACTTTGAGATCTTTTTTCTTTGTAATACTTAATTTCTTATTTTCTTAAAAATTTTTTTACATTACCTTAAGATAACTTTCTTTGTATATTTGGAAAATTCAGAAAATATAAAACAGAATTTTAAAGCTCACCTACAATTAGTACATACATGGCGACTATGCAGATGGGGTCACTGAAGGGGCGTCCAGGTAGATGTCGCCTTGTCTGTGTCTGTGGCAACTTCACCCCCTTTTCATCCAGGTTGCAAACACTCCTGGCCTTCTTCTCTGTCTGTGTCCACATGGTAGAACAACACAGTGTTGCTGGGGAAGGTAAACAAGCACCCAGACTGGCTTCGCTTTAAATTCATGACCAAAAAACTTAGAAAGGCTCTCCAATCCTGCCCCAGACATCAACACTGCCCTGATAAATTTGTTCTCATTTGAGATCATTATTTTACATCTGTTCTTGTTTCCCCAAATTTTAATCGAATCAGCTTTCAGCCTCAGCTGATGACCATGCCTCATAGTTCCAGGAGAAAAGAGGTGCTCTCTTCCCCATCTCTACCTCTGCCCAGCTGCTCCTTTGCTCGGCCTTCCCTGCTTTTTCAGTGGAAGGTGTGCCCTACTCAGACCTCAGGGCTGGCAAGTCTCCTCTTGCATCCTCAGGACTTTGCTCCCGCCATTAGTTAGATACAGCCCCATCAGTTTCTTCTCACTGGTCGATCACTTCTATCAGCATCCAGGATTACCAAGATGATTGAGCAGCTCCTGTCATCTGTTTTAAAAGCAGCCTAATTTGATTTGACTAAAATTGCAGACTAATTCACAGTGACCTCTGCTTCCTCTTAAAAACACACTGAAATGGCAGTTAAGATATTTGAAAAAGGCAGAAACCACCCAGATATCAAGAGAGGAGCTGACCAGATTTAGGAAGTTGCAAATTAGATCTGGGAAATAGAAACGCTAAGAGGTGTGTGTATCTGTGTATATGGGGACTTGGGAGTGAGCACGTTTGCATTGTAGATTGTCTTCCCCCAAAGTCTCTGGAGTGGCATTACCAGGTGCCTCTAAAACCTGGGTGAGTGTGGTAAAGGTGGTGCTGAAAGTAGGAAATTGGTTGAAAGCCTGCTTAAGAAGCAGTCAAATTCTCCGTCCTCCCCCCAACCCTTCTCCCTCGGCTGAAGACTACAGATTCCTCCCCTGATGAGGTGGATCAGGAGACGGCAGCACAGTGGTGGGGGAGGGCCTCACTTGAAAATGTGGATGGTGGTGAAGTTCACCTATGGCATGACATGACCCCCAACCACTGCCCCATTGGCTCCCAGGGGACTGAAGCCTGGGGAAAGTTTCTCTTGGTGGAAATACGTGGGACGATGGGGGCAGCAGCTCTAGGGAGCAGCCATTCTGAGGGGGAGCAAAAAGACAGTGACTCCAGGAAGAAGTTCCCCAAGATAAGAAGAAGGGTCGTGTATTTCCTGCTATGTTTGAATGACTCAAAAGGTGATTGACTCTCCTGGCTGAGAGTTTGGACATAAACCGACAATAATACATAGAAAACTAAACTAGCAAACAAGGCACTTATTCACTCCAGAAAACACAAAAATTCTACAGAAAGAAATAAGGAAGGCATCAGGTATGAATAATAGCTACATAGTCGTAAGTTGGATGTTGAGCAGAGGAAATTATAACTATTTTGAGAGGATGGAGAGAAGTGTGTGTGGGTGGCATAAGAGAGCTGATTCCCATCTTTCATAGTAGGAAGTTAATAGATGACACATAATATTGTAAATCTAGGATATAGCAATATAAACTTGGTGTTTTGGTTTGCTTAAGATTGTGGAATGCAATATATCAGAAATGGAACAGCTTTTAAAAGGGGAAATTTATTAAGTTGCAAGTTTATAGTTTTAAAGACCATGAAAATGTCCTGATTAAGACACCTACAGGAGGTTACCTTGACTCAACAAAGGCTGATGCTGTCTGGAACACGCCTGTCAGCTGGGAAGGTACCTGGTTGGCATCTGCTGGTCCCTTGTTCCTGGGCTCTGTTGCTTTCAGCCTCTGTTTCATGTGGGGGTTCCTCACTTGTCTTCTCCAGGGCTGGATTTCACCTCTTGGCTTCCCTTGGTTCTCTCCAGGTTCTGGGGTGCCTAACATCTCATGGGAAGGCACATGGCAATGTCTGCTGGGCCCTGCTTCTCCAAACATCTGTGTCTCCTGGTGGCTGTGTCAGCTCTGTCCCTTCTGCTCTCCAAGCATCTGCATTTGAGGTTTCTCCAAAATGTTTCCTCTTTTAAAGGACTCTAGTAAACTAATCAAAACCCACCTTAATGGGTGAAATCACATCTCCATCTAATCAAAAGGTCACACCCACAACTGGGTGTGTCACATCTCCATAGAAATAATACAATCAGGGTTTCCTACCCTAAACAATCAGTCTGGTACCATAAGATTGGGTCAGGATTAAAACATGACTTTTCTGGGATGCATATTTTCAAACCCTCACACTTGGTAATTAGAAGTATGGGGATAAATACCAAAAAACATGAGTTAACAGAGATGGCCTCTGGGATGAAGCCAAGGGGGTCAGAGTCGGGGGAGGGGTTGGGCAAGAGTCCACTGTGTTTCATTATAAGCCTTATAGAATTATTTGACTTTAAAAACTATGTATGTTTGTAATTTTGTTAAAAATGAAAATTGAAAGTGTTATGGCAAATATTCTTTTTTTTTTATGAAACCAGGGCCTGCTCGAGCTTCCTCCTGTTGTCTCTGCCCCTTTCAGAGCATAGGTCTGTTAGAACCACCTCCCAGGACCTGAGTGGGAAACTCCACTCAATGACCTTGAACTCTACATCTGGGGAGCTCTCGAGTGCCCCTTCCTGTAGCATGCTCCTTTTGAGGCTTCTGTGAACCTGTGCCCTTTTGGCTTCCTCCAGGGTGGTTTTGTGGGTCACTTCCTGCTGCCCACCCAGAGGGTGAGTCCCTGGCAGTGCTGACAGCACATTTCCTGGGGCTTGGTGCTCCAGGCTCCAGGGACCCAGGGCTACTGCGGGCACTTGGTGCATTTCATTCTCCAGACTCTTAAAAGGCCTCAGAGGTGGAGTAGCTACCCATCTTTGTGCCCTATTTTTCTAACGAATAGTATACTAGAAGGGTTCTATGTTACTAATTTTTAAATGGTTGCATAGTTTCCACTGTGTGGATGTAGGTGTCATTTATATGCTCATTCCCTCTTTGTTTAACGCATTTGGATTTTTTCAGATTCGTCACTAATATAAATTGTAGTGAGGCGGGCACCCTTGTGCATGAATCCACCTCTGCTTTTCTTCTTCCTTATGCAGTATTCACAGAGAATGCATTCCTTGGTTAAAGGAGGTGGGCCTTTTAAAAGAAGCATAATGTGCAATTGCCAAATTACTCTCAAGATTGCTGGTTAAGGCCAGTGCCAGAAATAGGTAAAAGTCCCTGTGTGCCTGTGTCACAGAGAAGCTGGGTATTTCGTGCATCTGCATCTGTGAATGGGAAAATACATGTGCACATTCACTTTTTTCTTTTTTTTTTTTACACGTACTCACTTTTAACTGTAGTTAGTTTAGCCTTTTCCTTATTGACTTACAAACATTCTTGATTTATTGAAGATATTACATTTTTATGTTTGTTTTCCTCAGTTGAATCATTTACCTTTAATTTGATCTGTGGCATTTCTGGCAGTTAACATCAGTATTTTCCTTTGTGATGTCACCTTCTATTGTGTTCACAGTCAGCAAATCCTTTCCCATCCTGAAATGTGGGTAGTCACTTATATTTTCTTTTATGCTGTTATTGTTTGCATTTATTTGTTTAATCCTGATGGGATTTAATTTAATATGTGTTACTACCTGAAGATATAGCTTCTTTTTTCTTAAAACTGTTGCATATATTATTTATAAAAATTCTTCATTTTCCTAATGATTTGTGATATTATTTTTGTCTTATAAGCACATCATAAATGAAAATATTGTATATATTAGTGTCTGTTTCTGAATTCTTTAATTGATCTGGTTGTTCTTGTGCTGGTAAAACTTTTAATTATCTTAGTTTAACTTATATTTAAATGTCTTATAGGTTAAGAACCCCATTCTTTTAAAAAAGTATTTTGGCTATTCTTGCCTAATAACTTTCTAGATGAACTTTCGTCTCATTTTCAGTTAAAAAAAAACAAGTGATCATGTTGAGATTTCATTTCAAATGGATTGCACCCATAATTTAAATTATAAAGAGCTGCTAATTTAACAATATTGGGTTTCCAATTAAGAAGATGTTTTATCTCTCCATTTATTCAGTTACCTTTTATAGCTTTTTTACTATAGGATGTTTCTTTCTTTTGAACGTTTTTTCCCCAACCTAAATAAGTTGTTTGGTTGCTATAATTAGAATTTTTCCTATTGTATTTCTCTAATATACACTAGTGTACAAGAAAGCCATCACTTTTTATATATTTGAATGTTGCTATGTACCAAAATGATTTTAGTTGCAAGAGTTTTCCAGTTATCTTTTAACTTATTCCTGACTTGGGCCAAATGCTTCACCATGATGTATGCTTGCTGTAGCCGTCCAGTAAATATTTTTCATTAAGTTTTGGAAGTTTCTTTCTATTGATATTTTACCAAGTTGTTTTTTTCCTAAAATCTACAGTGGAAGTTGCATTTTACTAAATGTGTTCACTCCAGCTCCATGATTTTCTCTTTCATCTCTTGATGTAATAGATTCCATTGATGAAATTCCAGTGATTGATTATTGGAATAATAATCAACTTAAGGTCTTAAGGTCTTATTGGTACTTTTTAATACTCTGCCAGTGGTAATACTGTTAAAAAATTGTCTTGGGACTAGAATTAAGGGTTACTAATAGGGTTAGGTCTGGAGTTAAAGGTCAGTGCTGGGATTGGGGTTGGCGTTAAGGGTAGAGTCACCGTGAGTGCGACAGGAATGCTGGTCTAGAGACCAGAGTGATAGCAGCCCATCACTTTCTTTTTTCTAAGTTTTAGATTTGATTTTGATGTCATGGAAATGATAATTAGCTTCTATTACAGGATTTGAGAAATGCTCCCTACTTCTGTATCCTTTATTTAAACAGCACATTTTCCTATCCTCTGTTTAGACAAACAAATATTTTGGTTTGATATCCCCATTGTAAAAGCATTTCTGGTATTTTGAATTACGGCAGCGTTAGCAAACCAAAATAGACACCAAGGAAGAAATTCCCCAGGAACTTTTGAAATCCCGGTCCAGAGCCAAGGAGAGGTCAGAGGCACACATGGAGAATCCTGTGCAAAGAGTAATAGTTGAACCCATGTGGGTTGCAGTTGTGTGGGGATTAAGCTGCTGAAACACAGAGCTCCCCAATCACCGTGGGTTTAACGTGATCAGGTTTATTTCTCAGATGTAATAGTTGTGGGGTGAGTAAGCAGCTCTTGTGAGGCCATCCCATCCCGAGTGCATCCTGGCTGCGTCCCTGGCCCTAGGCTTGTGTGTATTCCTGTCATTCTCAATATGTGGTTTCTATCTCTGGGTCTAAGGTAGCTGCTTCCATTGTTGTGACCTCAAAGATGAAATGAACACATTTGTACCTCGAATTTTCTCCAGCTTGTTTGAAGGGGATTAGATGCAAGGAGGGCAAACAATTTCATTTTTAAGGATTTGAAGCTGAAGCTAAACCTACATCATATCATGGACCCCTCGCTGCTAGGGACATTTGGCGATGTCTCTGTTTGGGCAGCCTCAGGCTCAGCCGCACTTTGTTATTAAGGAGGAAAGGGTGAAGACATTTGGGGGACAGCTTGCAGTCTGCCATGGGCAAGGAAAAGAGCCTGTGGAGAGTGACCAGGAAGGAACTGGATTGAGAACCTTGGGGGATTACCTGGGTCTCAGAGCCAGAGGAAGAGGAGGACTGGTCAAAGGTGTTTGAGTTACTTGAAAGTAGATACAGAATTACCTTGGTATTATGTCAGCACAGCTAAACCAAGAAAACTGCCTTGTTCTGGAATTGAGCTAGACTTTGCTGAAGAGAGGCTACTTCTGGAGCTCTTCACCAAGGGGAGTATCTCTCAGTGTGCTGGCCATCGTATGTG
>PVIY010051848.1:0-15483 GCA_004026745.1 Myrmecophaga tridactyla | reverse complement strand
ATTTGCATCGATTTAGAGAAAGAAATAAAAAGACATCAGAAAAAGAAATAAAACAATAATAGAGAAAAAAAGATTATACATACCATACCCCTTACCCCTTGCTTTCATTTATCACTAGCATATATCTCTTAATTTATGTGAAAGTCTTCAACAAGATAAGTTTATGTATTCCTTCCCATTATATATTCCCAAGAAATATATATATATATATATATATTTCTTCTAATCACAGTCCTATTATGATGCCCACACAGTAGGGCAGATGCAGGGTTTGTAGGGTCTAAAACTATATGGTTGGTTGGTGAGATGGGCTCCTTTAGAAAAGAATGCAAAATTATAAATATGAACTTAAGGTAACAGTTAATATGTATTTATGATGAGAAAATGAATCATTTATGATGAGATAAGAATTCACCAAGAGCTTGGAGATCAAGGACTTGCCTTTTCAAATCTCTTTAAGGCAATTTACCAGAAATGCTTACATAGTAATTTTTCCTGCTAGTGTTACCAGATGAAGGTGGTGGATTCTTGTGCCCAATGCACTCAAACGACCAATTCCTAAGATACCTGAGTTTCAAAGAGAGAAAAAGTTTACTGCTAGATGTGAAGCAGGAAAAAATGGCCTATCAATCCAAAAGTCTATCTCCCTGAACTGCAGTAATTCTGATGGTATTACAGCATTAAAAGATAGGTAGGTTTTAGGATGATGAACACAATGACCCCAGATGATGTCATTTGAGATGTTCTAATTATTGAGCTTGTGCAGATTGATTACATGCTTAGTCACAGAATGTATGTAGGGAAATGGCAGCCTTAATAGGAATGCGGGGATAATGTCTGGTATTATAATGGGGTACATGTACCTTATATGTTAAAGTCTATGCTACTGTGCATGTCAGACGGGCCTATTTTGGTTAGATCCAATTTTGATTATAATAACTTAGGACTTGAGATGGGTTAATTATGAGCTAACCCAAGACCATTCATTAATGAACATTAAGGGCTGTCTTTAATGATCACAAGACTCTAAAGATGAAAACCTGGATAAATGGATATAAGTGAAGGTTAGTCACAAGGTTTTTTACAATCACAAGGGCACAAAATAAAGGCTATACAAATCATTATCAGAGATTAAGGCAGCTGGATTACAATCCAAAGATTTCAGGTATTTCCCTCTGACTATTCTAATACACCAGAAAGTGAAAGGAATATCTATATAATAATTCAGTAATTATAATCATTCCTAAAATCCTAACTTCTTGGGTACACTGGTACCCTGACTTCCATTCCTCACCTAGAACATTCTCTAACTCCTAACAATTCAGAAGTCTAATCTTCTTGTTAAATCCTCCTTGGAAATTTGATGATTGCTTCTGCCCCAGTTTTTTCATGGTTCTGTGTATTAAGAAGCCATCTTCTACTTTATAGGTTTACCATTGTTTGAAGGTTAATTCTACAGAACCAGCTTAATTTTTTTAAAACTTATTTGTCCTTGCTTTTTTTCATTGTTGAAGGAAATTACTTATTAATATCTATCAGAACATATGGAGTAAATACCTCATAGAATTATACTTTTCAGTTTTCTGTTTTGTTTGTGGGAGGTACTGGCTGATCCACATAATCAATTTAAGGGCAGATCATCGTAATCATCTCTGAATTTCCAGAACCAAACAAAGTGCCTAGCATATTAATTAAATAAGTTTTTTGTATAAACAATACAAAGGGCTGATTATTCAATGTATTTCTCCTTGCCTTACACAACGGTGAAATCACAGAGAATTGAAATGATAAAACAGATATGAACCAATGCACAATTTAGAATAGTTTACTGAGAGTCAGTTTAAGAGAAACAAATAATTAAGTGTTACAGACTTTCTTTCAGGATTATGATTATGTCAAAGGTTGAAATAACTTCTTCCTACATGATTTCCTATTATTAAAATTGGCATCTTCTTTCAATTTTTACTTGAAATGCTTTGATTTTTTTTTTAGCAAATAGAGAACAAATTGGTGTCTTTTTAAATCTCTAGATTTCATTATCTTGTGGTATTGGTTTCTCTGCCTGGAAGGTGCCGAATCTCATCATACTTGGATCATTGTTCTTTTAGTTTTCAAAAATTCTCTTGAATATTTCTACATTATTAGCAAATGTTTAAAGCCAGATTTTGTTTGTAATTGCATATCTGTTGAGCTTTGATTTTTACTTTGAAGACACTCAAAAGAAGAGAATAATCAACTATTTTCTCCCCTCTCCTTACAAAGAGTCAGGTCCATTTGTTCTAAGTAGCATCTCAAAGAAAATGCCTACAGTTAAGATAGGCGATTAATGTGAACTAGGTGTATGTAAATGGTGACTGGGAACCAGCATGCTCTTTCTAAATAGGATAGCTACTTTTCAGCTCCAATCATACAGGAAACAGATCCACATTCCACATATTCCAGTTTTCCAGTAGAAGTCAGAAATGCTGAGTTTTAAAAATTTTGGTAAGTAATTCAATTTAACAAGAAAAAACTGCAGACCAAACAAAATACCTCAGTGGTCTCAGTCTGGCCTCTGCAAGCTTGTGGCTTCCAGTTTAATGACTATAATTATCTTAATCGTGGGAAATTCCAAAATTGATTTTGTTCTATTACCCTGAAAAATAAAGACAAAATGCTTCTATCCTTTGTTTAGAAGTTCAGGGGCCCATGAAAAATAGGACGGAAATTTCTCTGTTTGAAGGTTTAAGGGAGAAATGGCACAAATCCAGGAAAGAAATGTTTTCCCTATAACAGAGAGACATGGGAGCAGCAGATTTCCAAATGGCAGAGCCTGGAGTCTCACTACTATACAATTTGTAGGAAATGACAGAACTGGCTGCATGGGTAGATAGATCCCTTGAAATGAATACCAAAATGTGGAGTAACCTGTCTTGAAATGGACCTTGTAGACTCAAGTACAGTAATTTCAGTGATCAAGATGCTAGTTTCTAATTTTCCTTGACAACATAAGGAGTAAGGACTTCTCCTGCTTTTTCTTCCTGTTCTCTCCTACTTCCATGGTGGCAGAATTTTTAGTGAGGTACATTTCACCCAACCAAGATGACATTCACAAATTTCCTAGCAACTAGATGTGGCCATGTGATCACATTCTGGTCAATAAAGCAGAAATAATATGTACAACCTGTAGGTCATACCCCTAAAGGAAGTGGCTTGACCCCCCACCCCCATCACCAAGCTGGAATGTGGACACAGACCATCTTGGATCTAGAGTTGACAGCCTTGGGTTAAGAAAGCAAAGGAACACCACAGGAGGACCATCAAGTGACCCACCAACCCTTGCCCACTTACCCAGAATTTTATATGAGAAAGAAATGTTTTTTATCTTATATAAGCCACTGAATGCATAGGTCTCTTTGTTAGCTTAGCCTATATCCTCAGGAACTCAAGAGTCCTGGAATTTTGAGAAGAATCCAAGAGAATCCTTAATCCCTAAAAAATAACAATAATCTATGTCCAAGAGAGTCCAATAAGCGGGAATATGGAAACTATATCATATTTAATTTGATTTAAAAACATAAACTATTATGATATTTGCATGCCCAAATGTTATGGAATAATTCTCAGTGATTATATATGTTTTTGCAGTTGAGAGTAGAAATAAAACTTAATGCCTTCTCCTGGTGGTGGCATTTTTCTTTTCTTTTTTTTTTTTTTACTCCTTGGTTGGCTGTTGTCTGGATATTTGAAAGTGTTGATCATTAGGAATTTTTCAGTAATGGATGTATTCCTTCAAATAAATAATGTATCATATAGTTATTTTTAGGTGCTAGGAACATTTTTACATGGCTAGTTCCAACTATGATTTGTGCTTTGATTAGTTTGGACTATAGTCTGAATTTTTTCTGACAAACCTTTAAAAGAAAATATCTTACTATTGGTCACGAGTAAAATTAGGCATAGAGATTATTTTTATTTACCTACTTCATCATATTTGATGGATTTTAATTCTTTTAAAAATAATATTTAATTTAGCAGATCAAGGAAATACAAGTATGAGAAATAGGTAGAAACTCACTCCAGTGAAAGAACCTGGTAAGACATCATCTGTATTTATGACAACCTCAGCTTGTTATTAGATGCCTGGTTCATGAGGATAAGCCTCAAAGGTAGAATGAACTTCAATATCTCTCTAAAATATTATATAATCCTTACAGGGTCAAAAAACATTGCAGCAAATTTTGTTGTTGTTGAATTAAAGCCTAGAGAACATTTCCTGTTATGGAAAAATAAGATCCAGGGTCTATTTTTCTCTTTGACAGATCATCTGGGCTTTATAAAATTACGTTAAAAATCAGGTAGTTCCTATACTTTAATGAAAATATAAATGGATACTCAAAATCATGTGCTTGACAATTATTAAATATAAGTAGTCTCTGTCAAAACATTTGCAACATCTAGACAGTGTGGCTTGCTTTCCTTATCCTTCTTCAATCCCTGTGGTCAAGACAAACACACATAAGTATCTTCCTCAGGAAGCCCTTGGTAAACATCTGTGGAGGAAATGAATGAGGGAACAGAGAAATAAGGGAATGCCACTACCAAGTCAAAATATCAACTATCCAGGTGTAGCAACTAATTTGGTTGCATTATTTTGTTTACCTGTATTTTTAGTCAAAGAGCTCTTCAAAGAACTCTTTGTAGAACCATTTGTAGGTTTGCCAGGGAAAGTATCAGGTTTCTCCACATCCTGGTCCATAGAGATAAACAGGTAATATATAACTTGGCTTTCTTAAACTGGGATGTATCTGGAAAGCTGGAATATACCATGAATGAAAATGTCAAAGGGACAGAGTTGGGGACAACATAGAACAGCACTGCCTAATAAAAAAGGGTGCAATCCACAAATGCGAATCACATGTCATTTTAAAGTTTTTGATAGCCATACCAAGAAAAGTTAAAAGGGAAAAATTAATTTAATAATATATTTTATTTAACTGGACACAGTCAATTCTTGTTATTCACAGTCATTATGTTTTATAAAGTCTCCATGAACACTATATTAGTGATATTGAACCATTGCCCTAGGGCAAGTACACGGTTAGATTCCTGCAGAGCCTCTGGTCACAACAGTTCTCAACTGGATCATACATAATCTTGTTTTATGTTTGTTTCTATTTAAACACACCCTATATCTTTTGCTTCTGCCTTAAAGTTGCATGCAATGATTCCCTAGGAAATTCTGTGATTCATCAGCCTTTCAGAGACTGCCCTCTTTCAACCTCATCTAGAAAGTATCATTGCCTCTAGAACAGTTTAGAGCAATAATTAAACAAAGTCTTGGAACATAAATTTCATCAAGTTTAGTCATAAATCACAGCAGATAGATGGAGTTCATTAAATAAGGTATTCATTGACACTGAACTCATGGCCAACAGCACTATTACTCATGCCCAAAGGAAGCTTATCTCACACATGTATTTTCTTCCTAAGGCACATGGCAGCTTTCCTGTAATGAGGAACACTAGACAGCACTTCAGCACTACAGTTAGGGACCATTTTAAACAGCTAAATCACCAAGGAAAACCTACAAAAATGTGAAAAAACTGATGCTATATAATTTATGAAAATGACACTCGAGTACAGCATGAGAATTGAAACAAGAAGGCAGAGCTTCACCTTATTCATTCTTAGCTGGATTCATATACATTGGGTGACTAAAATTTTTCATTGCTCCATGTATGTGTATGAATGACTGTGAAAGCACTGCCGATATTGATTTAGGGTATAAATAAATTATATTGTCTAGACAAATTTGCAAATACAGAATCTACAAATAATTAGGAGCAAGTGTATATCCAAAAATAGTTCTTCAATATGTAAACAATAAGCAAAATTATAATTTGATATTTTATTTATTTTTTTCAAATTTCAGTGTGTATTTCATACTTGTAGTGTAGCTTAATTCAGACTAGCCACATTACAAATGCTCAATAGACACTTGGGTAGTTAATGAATTGGACAACATGGATACAGATTTTGGTAACTTTCCTTTTATTCTGAGAGTTCTCTTTACCAGGGAACAGAGGATAAATTGTTAATATCCAAAATAACAGGACTCCAAAGTCTAAGAGAAGTTCTTTGGAAGTTATACATGTATTAATACGCATGATCCTTAAAAGTCAAAATTCAGAGAACAGTAGACTGTATTAGACCAATAAAACTTAGGCTTATATGTTGTTATTAAAGATTTACAGAACTGAATCTGCATAGCTCATTTAAAGAATTGGAACACAAGGAGCCCAGAATATGAAAGAGGTCCTTTAATCCTGTATAGATTATTGTAATGCCTGGATACATCTTAGAGTATATTAAGCAGATAATCGAAAAGTATTGGCAAAGTCCCCTGAGGGAGGGAAGAAAGAATATGGAACTATTAAATCTTACCATCAGGGAATCCCCTGATACTGTGTCAATCTTTAGGGACACCCAAATCAATAGGCTTGATCATGAGACTTACCCTTGTGAAGCTTATGTAGGTACCTGAGAAGCTTAGACTACCTATAGGCATGCCTAAGGGTTAATTCTGGAGGACCTCTTTTGTTTCTCGCATGTGGCTTCACTCTCTCTAAGCCCAAGTCTGCAAGTGAAATCATTGCCCTCCCCACTACATAGGGCATGACATCCAGGGGTGAAAGTCTCCCTGGCGATGTGTGAGATGACTCCCAGGGATGAATTCAGCCCTGGCACCATGGGATCAACAATTCCATCCTGACAAAAAGGGGGAAAAGAAGTGTAAGTAATAAAGTATCAGTGGCAGAGAGGGTTCAAATAGAGTCAAGAGGCTACTTTGGGAGGTTGTTTTTACTCAAGCTTCAGTTAAACCCTGTTACCTATCATAACATACCAACCCCAACCAGAACCATCCCACCAATCCTAAAGAATACCTCAGGCACTATATAAGATTCCACAAGGGTTCCATGCACTAGAGTAACTTTCCAGAAACCTACAGCCTCCAGATAGGTCCCTGGTCCAGATAAGTCCTGAAACCTAGAGGGTCCAGCCTCTCCAGAATATCAGATAGTTCCATTTCCCTACCCCATATTAGTGACAGAACCTTCCAATATGAAAAAGTTAGAATGGTCATAGCCCAAACACCCCTAAAGAGAGGGATGGAAAGATCAATGGCGATGGTGGAGTTATAGAGAGATGATAGGATTTAACAAATGAATATGAATGCTGAATTATTAAATTGACATCTCTTTTTAATCTCCAGTATCTTAGAGCAGGTAGAAGTAAAAACCTACAACTGTGAAATTGTAACCATGTCAAACTCTGAAATATCTTCTACAACTAATTGTGGTGCTGTGCTTTCAAATTTATAGCTTTTTTTAAATATATGTTATTTTTCACAATAAGAGGAGGAAAAAAGTTGATTGTGATAATAAAAAAATATTTAAGCCTTCTAGCTTCCTATATTCTGGTGCAGCTAGGAAGAAAACTCTGAAACAATCGCATGGTAGTCCATGACAAACTCTGGGATCTGTCCTGTAACTACTTATAGAAGAGTGCTTTGGAAACTATTTTTTTATTTCTTTGCTTTGTATATATGTTATACTATAAAAATATGTATATATACCACTTAATTGTTATAGTAGAAATCATTAATAATGTACCAGAATTGGTCTCTTCTATAACAAAAAGTGGAGTGTAAGATAATTATAATATGGCAGTATAGTAAAATATTGCTTAAAATTAAAAAAATAATTTACAGAACTGGAAAAAAATTCCCAAACTGTCTCACACGTAAACTGCATTTCTTGATTTCATAAAATCCTCTAGTCTTAACCTTTGAATCTAGGAGTTTGAGCTTTTTGCAGTGATATAAAGGAGAATGAGCATGGCTGTTTTAGTTTGCTAAAGCTGCTGTGATGCAATATACCAAAAATGGGTAGGTTTTTATAAAGGGGTGGGCTGGTTTAAAAGTATGCACCCCAGAAAAGCCATGTATTAATCCTGCTCAAATCTTGTGGGAGCAGCCATTTCTTTTAATCCTGATTAAATAATGTTTGTTGGAAACTTTTATTAGATTATCTCCACATAACCAATTGTGGGTATTAACTTTTGATTAGATGGAGATGTGACTCCACCCATTCCAGGTAGGTCTTGATTAGATTACTAGAACCTTTAAAAGGGGAAACATTTTGGAGAAACACCAGAAATGAAAGAAGCCTCAGAGCTGACATAGAGCAGATGTCGATGCCTGGAGAACAGTTGCTTCAGAGAACAGAGACACTGATGTTTGGAGATATTTGGAACCTAGCAGACATTGCCATGATATGTTAAGCTAGCCAGGACCTGGAGAGAGCCAAGGGAAGCCAAAAGAGGAAAACCAGCCCTGGAGAAGCAACGTGAGGAACCCCCACAGGGACAGAGGCTGAAAGCAACAGAGCCCAGAAGCGAGGGACCAGCATATGCCAGCCACATGATTATCCAGCTGACAGAGGTGTTCTAGACCCACCAGCCTTTCCTGAGTGAAGGTAACCTTTTGTTGGTGCCTTAATTTGGACACTTTCACTGTAAAATTGTACTTTATTAAATTCCCCTTTGTAAAACCCGTTCAAGTTGTGGAATATTGTATTCTGCAGCTTGCAAACTAAAACAAGGGTATTTATTAAGTTAAAAGTTTACAGCTGTAAGGCCATAAAAATGTCCAAATTAAAGCATCCAGAGAAAGATACCCTGACTCTGAAGAAAGGCTGAATGGTACCCAGAATCTCTCTGTCAGCTGGAAAGGCCTTTGATTGGTGTCTGAGGTCCTTGCTCCCAGTTCATTGCTTTGTGCTTTGGATTCTAGTGGCTTCCTCTCAAGGCATCTGTGGGCCCTCACTTAGCTTCTCTGTACTGACTATCTCCAGGTTCTGGCTTGCTTAGCATTTCACGGGAAGGCACATGGCAACATCTGCTGGGTTCTGGGTTCTGACAGCTCTCCTAGCATCTGTGTCAGTGATCTAAGCATCTCCAAATGTCTGCATTTGAGCTTTCTCCAAAATGTTTCCTCTTTTGAAGGACTCCAGTAAACCAATCAAGAACCATCTTGCCATAGGAAGAAATCAAAAGGAAAACAGGGGTGAACAGGCCCAAATAGTTCTGAAAATCTGCAGGGCAAACTCCATTAGATTTCAAAGTCTGAGAGTCATTTATCATACTTGGAGCTTGGGAGAGCAGAAGGGCCATCCTTTCTAAAGGCTTACACAGCAGCCCTGGTCTCACCGAACAATGGGATGAAGGCTGCAAACTTGGGGAATTTTGGGGAGACCACCTTTTACTCAGCTCCACCCTCTCCAAGCATCGAGGCAGTACCTGGGCCCTCCATCTCCTAGACACATGCTCGATCCCTTCAAAATAGTAGGGTAGCAACAAGGCTTCCCCCAATCCCAAAGAAATGTGCTTCACCCTCTCAGAGGCCTCAATCACCAAAACTCTTACTGAACATCAAGGCAGAAGACCCACCCTCTACTTCTGAGGCAAACTTACCCTCTCCACATGCATAGGTGGATCTGTATTCCTGGCATCAGACTTCTTGGCTTCAGACCTTAGCTTCCATGGTTCTGCCTTTGAAGTCACTTTTCCTTAATCTGTCCCTTTTCTGTCCCTTTTAGTCCAGATTGATAATGGTTCCATTTATACAAATCTCACAAAAATTTGTTGATTTAGCATGTGGCATTCAGGGATCAAAGCCATCAGACAATAACTCTTTCTCCAATCCTAGCTTTGTGTGAAATGGCTGACTGGTTCCATGTTTGGTTAAATCCTCACATGGGGCCCTAGCCTTTGGGGTCTCACTTTCTGGAAGCCCAAAATTTTCTAGATCATAAATTCCTGGTTTCTTTGTACCCAAGCAGTTCAGTTCTTGGCTTCTCCCTTTCCTGTCGCATTTTACTATAAGCTGCAAGGAGAAACCAGATTGTATTTTCCACATTTAATTTGGAAATTTCCTTGGCCAAATATGCCAGCATGCCACTTTTTTTTTGTATTGTTTTTGCTTATTTGTTTGTTTTGCATGGGCAGACACCAGGAATCAAACCCAGGTCTCTGGCATGGCAGGTGAGAACTCTTGCCTGCTGAGCCACCATGGCCCATCCTCAGCATGCCAGTTAAAAATTCTCCCTTCCATCAATACCAGTACTCAATTTTGCCAAATTCTCTGCCACTTTAAAATAAGTGTTGCCTTTCTTCCTGCTTGCAATGACATGTTCATTTCTGTCTAAATCCTCATTGGAGGTATCTTTAGAGTCCACATTTCTACTAACAGTCTATTTAAAGCAATTCAGGCATTTTCTATCAAGTATATCACAATTCTTCCAGAATCTTCCCCTTATACATGTAAAAAGGCATTCCAACATGTTTGGGTTTTGCGAACCTCAGTTCCTTACTTCTCTGATACCCAAATCTGTTTTAGTTTGCTAAACCTGCTAGAATGTAATATACCAGAAATGGATTAACTTTTATAAAGGAGATTTATTAAGTTGCAAGTTTACAGCTGTAAGACCATAAAAATTTCCAAACTAAGGTATTCAGTGAAAGATACTGTGACTCTGAAGAAAGGCTGAATGGTATCCAGGATTTCTCTGTCAGCTGGAAAGGCACATGGTTAGTGTCTGAGGCCCCTGCTCCTGGTTCATTGTTTTGTGCTTCTGATTCCAGTGCTTCCTTTCAAGGTGTCTGTGGGCTCTCACTTATTTTTCTATATTGGTTCTCTCAAGGTTCTAGCTTGCTTAGCACCTCATGAGAAGTACATGGTGATGTCTGCTGGGCTCTGATGCCTATTTGCTCTCTAAACATCTGCATCAGCACTCCAGCCATCTTCAAATATCTGCATCTGAGCTTTCTCCAAAATGTCTCTTCTTTTAAAAGACTCCAGTAAGGACATCTTTTGTTACACAGATTTGGCTTCCTCTCTCTAAGCCTAATTCTCCAAGTGAAACCATTGCCCTCCCTACTACGTGGGATATAACATCCAGGGGTGAAAGTCTCTGGGCGGCATCTGAAATGACTCCCAGGGATGAACCTGACCCAGGCACTGTGGGATCAACAATGCTGACCAAAAGAGGGAAAAGAAGTGTAACAAATAAGGTATCAGTGGCTGAGAGGTTTCAAATAGAGTCGAGAGGCTACTCTGGAGGTCGTCTTATGCAAGCTTCAGATAGGCATTGCTTCAGTTGCTACCTATCATAGCTTGCCAACCCCTGACCAAAACCATTCCTGCCAATCTAACATGGAAAATCTAGAATGGAAATAGCCCAAACATCCCTAAAGAGTTGGAGAAAGATCAAAGTTGATGGTAGAGTTATGCAGAGAAGGTAGGACTTAACAAATGAGTATGATTGCTGAATCACTATATTGATATTTGTTTTAATCTCCAGTATCTTAGCACAAATAGAAGTAAAAACCTAAAATTGTGGAATATAACCCATACCAAACTGTGAAAGCTGTTCTACAACTAATAATTGTGTTGTGCTTTGAAATTTATTGCATTTTGTGTGTGCATATATATATATATAATTTTTCACAAAAAAAGTCAATTGCAATGATAAATGCACAACTATATGATGATATTGTGAACCATTGACTGTACACTTTGGATGATTACATGGTATGTGAATATATAATATATAGCAATAAAAAATAAAAATAATAAAAAATTAAAAATAAAGTAGAAAATAAAAAGACTCCGGTAAACTAATCATGACCCACCTTGAATGGACAGAGGCTCACATCTCCCTGGAAATAATCGAATCAAAAGGTCACACCCACAATTGGGTGTGTCAAATCTCCATGGAAACAACCTGATCAAAACATTCCACAGTAAACAATAGTCCTAATTCCCCCTCCCACAATATTGGATTGGGATTAAAAGAACATGGCTTTTCTGGGGTACATGGTAGTTTAAAATCAGCATACATGGCTTTGATACCAAGTAGTTTTTTATTTGAATATAGCTTCTGCCTCATCCTTTGTCAAATGGAGGTAATAATACCTGTGTTGGGGGTTGTATATTTTTTCTCTCTGTTGAATGAGAGACATAAGTTGCCTTTGTCCTTTCCTCAATCTATCTCAATTTATTCTCACTACTTTGATCTGCTCGCCTAGAATTAACTGTTACCATCCCTCACCAATCGTAACTCTCTTCTTTCCCAAGAATGCCCTTTCAGATCATGCCCAGAGATAAATAAAGACTTTCCCTGTTGCTGGTAGAACAGCCCAGACTGTGCTGCCACCACACCCCTATCACACATTCCAATATTTCTTCCTACTCATTGGAATAATGGACAGGACAAGAATTAGTTGTTAAGGGATAATTCTCCAATTTCTACTTTAGCTACAACTTTTTCTTATTTTTCTCATTTCTGGAGTTTATTTTTTATCATTATTTCCTTTCTCATTAACATCTTCTTCACTAAGAAGCATAGAATGAAAAACAGTGGACACAAATCTGTCTATTTTAGAGCTTAATAAGATCTTTTTTAAATCCCATAGAATAAAGGATGTTTTAACTATTTAGAAAGTAATTTCAATAGAGTGATGGCTCAAAAATGTGGCTAGAAATAAAAATGTTTGGGAAGATAAGCATGAACGGAGAAAAAGATGTTCCTCTGTCCAGCAAAAGGAAAGTCACCACAACCCTTTATGGGAATCAGTGTAAGAAAGTCTGAACATCACGATTCGCACAATTGCCGTGTCTCTGATCAGCCTAATTATGGTTTCAGATCCTCTTCACAGCAGCAATTTTTGTTTAATGTGTGGATGCCTGCTTCTGTGAGTATGCAGTTGTTTTAAGGTTGGAGTAGGAGAATTTGTCAGTTTATATAGAAATTTATGTATAAATATTAAATGTTTTAAAATAAACATATTAATATAATTCTATGGCTAAAGAGTATCATGTAAAATTCCAAATATTTCTAGGATTTCAGGATGAGGCAAACCTTTCATATCCAGTGGAAAGAAGTTGTCCATTACCACTGGTAATAAATAACTAACTGAAACAAGTTCAGCTTTTCGTTTGTGACTTATTCAATTAAGTGTTTACTGAATACTGGAAGGCTAAGCAGAGCCTTCCCTAGAAGAGCTTTCAGTCAAACTAGGGGGAACAAATCTTCCCAAACAGAATAATTTACAAGCAATAAAACTAAGTTTAAAATAGCAAGCAGATTTTGTATATCAATTATAATTTTTAGATTAATTTTTTTCTAGCCTGAACCAGGCTAAAACTTTGGTTTTAATACTGCCTCTGCCTTTTACCATCTATATAATTTACATGTCATCTCTGAGTCTCATTTTCTACATTATAAACTTAGGCGATTACGCTGATTTCTCAGTTCCCTTCAACTTTATCATCCTGAAATTTCAGCTCTAGTTTCAAAAGTGGTTTTTCAAAAGTGGTGCTCCCAGACTTACTCTAAAAAATAAAACACGATGAACAGTAAAAATATGTTATATCTGAAACTGAATATGAAATTTCAGCATAGGAAAGTGAAATCAAATTTTATTAGAGAAAACAGAAATATTAAGAAATAAAATCTTTGGAATTCTTGAAACCAAATCAAACAGATAAATAGAATGGGTTACAATCTCACTCTGGTAAGAGGCAGTCTGTCTCTTTTATATGGCGCTTTGTATGAGGCACTTTTTCTTTATGAAGGCATCATACTCAAAGCATTCAACACTGTGGAAAATGAAATTTCTTCTTCATATTGTCATTTTTTTTTAATTTGCATATGGGCAGGAGGCACCAGGGATCGAACTCCAGACCTCCAGCACAGCAGGTCGGAGCTCTGCCTGCTGAGCCACGGCAGCCGCCCCATATTGTCATTTTGACATAGACGGAATCTCTGTATAAGTTCAGAGAAATCATCATAGACCATCCATCTAATACTCAGGTTAGTAAACAAGAAATATAGATTGTGGTTTGAATGTTTACATTGTCAAGTTTTCGTGTTTCAAATGCCTCTACCTCTAAGAAAAACTTGTATGTTTCTTAAATATGAGTAATAACGTGACTTAAAAATCAAATTTTGAGTTAAGAGTGGAGATAGTTTTTAATGATTTGGGTTTTTCTAGAATACATGTTGTTGGATGACAGATTGGCCATATTCTAGTTCCCTGGTGTTCTATAAATTGCTACTAAGGAAACAAGAGAGAGAAACTATTTATACCTTGAAAACAGAGGGTCTCATGGTTTCCATGGCTGTCCTCCCTGAGGATAATGTTAACCCCCACATTAAGAAATATATATATTTATATAAAACCAAGCTGAAATGTTTCAGCTTAATTTTATATAAATATATATATATGTATATATATATGTCCTCTTTGACAAAAGAATTTGAATCAAAGGAGGTCTGAGAAGGAGAAAAAAATAAACCCAATTGCATAATACTGAGTTGGAGAACCTGATTCTGACAAAGCTCATGATAAAAATTTTTCTTTCTATATTTATGGCCTTGTGCCTACTCTAATCTTATAATCAATATGAAAACATAAGTATTGGACAAAACCCAAACTCAGTGTTTGTTTTCAATTGAAAAGATTTCTATTCCTTTTCTAAAAATAGAGAGAGAGCCAATAGCACATCTAAGAGTTGAGGGAAGGCCAAATTTCAGGTATAAATGAATGGCTGGTGAGGAGTTTCATTAGCAGGCCAAAAACGTGAAGTCAAAAAAACAAAAACAAAAAAGATGCTTCCCACATTTCTTAAAGGTCTAACAATTCAAGAATGCATTGACATCCTAAATTGGGTTTTCTTACTAGCTTCATTAAAATTTCAATCTTCTCTAGGCAGTTAATTTATCTCTGGATGTCTTATTTTTCAATGTCTATAGCAAAAGGATCCCATGATATCTTCAGATGTTTAGCCTCAATGCTACAAAGCAAAGAGATGAAAAATGATAAACCACTACCATTTTTTAATCTACCTATTTAACAACCTACCTCAACTATTCTTCAACTATCAGTCATTAGATTCTACAGCATTTTCACTATCTGTTACTCTCCTCATGAGCTCACTCCCCTCTTTAGCTAGAACCAGATTTCATGGTCTATCATTAGATAGCCCTACTTATCATTAGATGGTTTATTGTCAAACTCTTTAACTCTTTAACCACTTTTCTCTGCATCATACTTTCTTAGCAAAACCTAAGTCCTAACGAAACCCACCTAATACACTCAGTCTTGGCCTGCAAACAAGAACATTTTTCCTAGAGAAAAACATATACTCTTACTGACTTTGAATATATGGCCATAAAATTCAAAATGGTACACAGCACTGCCCCAAAACCATGTTTATTATAAGACTATTCAAAATCATTATTTTCATGCCTTACTTTCTTCAGTCCTCCTACATTACTTCTCCTCTATCCCTCTCTCTGCTGGCAACCTTGCCTCATAATTAACTGAGAAAATAGATATTTGATACAGGCTCTCATGCTTCTTTGCATCTTAAAA
>PVIY010051847.1:0-15507 GCA_004026745.1 Myrmecophaga tridactyla | reverse complement strand
TCATGCTATCTCACTTCTGAGCCTTTGCACATGCTATTCCTTCTGCTGGAATACTATGTCTTCTTCCCTTTTCCTTCACCTTGCTATCGCCTCCCCATTCACGTCCCAGCTTACAGATCACCTCTTAGAGAAAACCTCCCTATCCACACAAGCCTGCACTTTACATGCCCCCCAAGATGTTCCCAGAGCATGCACATTTCCCCCAACATAGCACTGAACACCACACAACAACTGCCTATTCACTTGTCTGTGTCTTCCACTTGGCTCAGCACCCCACAAGGGCCCTGCATCTCACTACTACATGGCACCTGGCACACAACAGGTGCTTGATAAACGTTGATTGAATGAATGAATCCTTTTACACGATTCCTTTGCTTGAGAATTGTTTCAGGACACATATCTTATTTTCCAAACAAGCAAGTCCCTTGTGGCCAGACTCAATAATACTTTTGTAGCCCATAGGGGAGCTCAATTTGTTAGTAAATGAGTGCACACTTGTGTCTGACACTGTTCTGGGCAGAGCTTTTTGTATCTCCGTTTTGCAAAGCAGTTGTGACCTGCCGGCGGTGACAGAACTGGCAAGAAGTAAAACCCAGACCAGTCCTAAGTTTCTGATTCTTGGTCCTGTGACCGTTGTCTAACTTCATCCCCGCTAGCCCTTTGGGAAAGTTCTCAGGAAACTCTGGATAGGCTGGAAAATTCCGCATTAAGGATGGAAAATTCCACATTAAGGAAGGTCTCCTGTTGGTGGGTGGGCTTCTCCATGGGGTTGACCATGAGCCTTTTGGCCCCTGATGAGGCCTGGTTTTCAAACTGCTGCCCTGGCCCCTGTGCAGGGAAGCTGGTGAGGGCCCCCTCTCCACCTGCCCTCCGGAGCCTACCAGCTCGAGTGGCCCCCGCTGCCACCAGTCGCAAGAGGCCTTTCTTCTTGAGGATGATGCTGCTGCCAACAAGGAAGCTGGACAAGAAGGCCAGGCCCAGGCCGATGTAGAAGCCGTAGTACTTCCTGACCCTTTCCTGCCAGCTGATAGAGGTGGCATTGCTGGGTGCTTCGGAACTGAGGTCCCTGACAATCTGGCACAGGACTTGTTGGGAGGAGCAGTAGATGCTGATCAGGGAGCCTGGATGGGAAGACCACATTGAGGGAGTTACGCTGGGAACGCTTGCATGCTTTAAAAATATTGGTCGAGACCCTTGTGCATTGCTGGAAAATGGTGCAGCTGCTGTGGAAGACAGTTTGGTGGTTTCTCAAAAAGTTAAACAGAATTACCATATGACCTAGCAATCTCACTTCTAGGTATATATCCCGAGGAACTGAAAATGGACTCAAAGCAATATTTGCTCACCGATGTTCAGAGCAGCATTATTCCCAGGAGCCAAAAGGTGGAAGCAACCCAAGTGTCCATCCACAGGTGAATGGATAAAATAAAATGTTGTATATCCATACAATGAGATATTACAAAGCCATAAAAGAGTGAAGTTCTGATACATGCCAGCGATGACATGGAAGAACCTTGAAGAAATTATGAAAAGTAGAATAAATCAGACACACAAGGACAAATATTGCATGATCCCACTTACAGGAAATATCTAGAATAGGCAAATTCATAGAGACAGAAAGTAGATTAGAGGATGTCAGGGGCTGGGGTAAGAGGGAAATAAGAAGTTATTGCTTAATGAATGGATGCAGGGTTTTGCTCTGGATGATGAAAAAGTTTTGGAAATAGTGGTGATGGTGGCACAACATTGTGAATGTAATTAATGTCACTGACTTATACACCTAAAAATGGTTAAAATAGCATATTTACGTTACATATATTTACCACAGTAAAATAAAATATATATATATATATTGGAATTATTCGCTGTTTCAGACACCATGATTCAGCTACTGTAGGGCTCCAACCACAGATGGGCCACAATCTAAAAATAATAGTTAACATCCACTGAGCGCTTACTACATGCTAGGGGCTTTACTTGTACAAACTCAACAAATTTTATAACCACCTCTCAGGTAAATGCACTCTTTAGTCCCCAGGTGGAAACGGAGGTGTTGAGAGGTCAGGTACTTTGCTTAAGTTGACTCTGCACCCCACTGCATAACCACTAGACAAACTGATGCCACCCCTACTCCATCCCCACCCATCAGATGCCCCTGAGCTCTCAGGCTCAATGAATCCAGCCTCCCCGCTCCACAACAATCCCCTCCCCAGCATCCCCTCCCCAGCGTCTGGGTATGTGGGCCTCCAGAAGCTCATCATCACTCCCAGGGGTCCTCTCCCTCCCGGAAGCCTTTTCATTTGCTCATCCCTAGATGCCAGCTGCAGTGGAAGATTCCTTAAAGGTAACATGAGGGAGTGAGGGGAAATAGCCCACACACCCTTTCTGGGCCAGTAGATGAGCAGGTAGCAATCCTCCGGTTTGTTGGAACTGACCACTCCCCACACCCTGCCTCTAAGACCCCTGGTGTCCCTGCCAGCTCATGCAGAATCTGTCTTTGGTTTGCTTTCCAAGTCCTAGGTCCCCAAGAAGCTGACCAGAGCCATCCCACCCTTGTCTGCCCTTTGGCACAAACACCAAGGGTTTATGTCCAGACAGCAAGGACAAACCTGGGCAAGGAGGGCAGACCCTCAATCAGTTCATTGAACTGCATAAGTTCAATGAAACAGTCAAAAGGAGAGCCGCTAATTCTTTCGTGCTAATAATCCCATGGCCCTCTGTTCTAGGGCTTTCCATGAAGGCTTCCTTACCATCACTTTATGAAATTGGCATAATTATCATTTCCAGCTTTTTCAGTTGAAGAATTGAGGTCCTGGTAGGTTCCGTAATCCACCTGTGCCTACACTGGTAGTAAGTGATGAAGTCAGGATTTGACCCCAACCCCACTTGAACCCCATAAAGCAGGTGGCTTGGAGGTGTGGGGCTTAATCTGGTCGTCCTGAAAGTTTTTAAACATATGAACTTGCTACCAACATTTAAAAATCGAGAGATTTCACGTGAAAATTCAGATTTTGGGCTACTTTTGAAAATCAGAAGATCTGCTTACTTTAGAGGATGTACCCACCCATAAGGCAACAATTGGCGGCAGCTGAGCAGCAGCTGCCCCCTTAGACAGGATATGCTCTTTGCAATTCCTCAGAGTCCTTATCCAGCTCCTCTCAGTTTGGTTTGTTACGTGGTTGGCCTCTGTAGGCATATGACTCTGGCCTCTGGTGGTAAAAGGTCTTCTTCAAGCAGTGTGCCACAAAGGCTCAGGCTCCTATGCCAAGGATGTAAGTCTGGACTATAACTTCTAGGACCATGCTAGAACTCCAGGCCAGGACTACAAGGCCCCCCGAATCAAAGGTTAGGCAGTGATGGCTTTGGTGCAATGGAGCACAGAGGAGCATCTTGGTAGAATAGAGTAAAGGCAATGCTGACCTTCCTTCCATGGCATAGAACCCCAGAATAGCAGAGCAGTAGAAGCCCTTGGAGAGCAGCCAGCCTAACCCTTTGGCTTTAGCTGGGGAAACCAGGTCCCTGAGTTGCAAAAACCCTGGTGGAAGAGCTGGGTCTGGAGCCCAGCAGAGGACATCCACGTGCCTTCTGCTGTGGGAGAGCCCTCTTCACCCCTACCTGTGTCACAATCAAGGGAAGATGAGACAGTAAGAAGTCATCTCAGTCCCCCACAGACTTGTTCTGTGCCACTCGCTCTAGTTCCTCCAGCTAGGGCCTCCGCCTTGGGGGCGTTCCCTGAGCTCTGGAAATGAGCCTGAGCCTGGGAATACATGGGCCAAGGAAGGAGACTCTGAAAAGGGAAGCCAACCTCATTCCTACACCCTTCTCCTACCCTCCTGCAGGAGGAGCCAAAGGGCACAAGGTGGACTTGCTGTCTGCCAGGGCTTCAGCACCCAAGGGTGTCAGCAACCTCCACTGAGTCAAGTTCTCCTATAGGGGTAAAAAGTAACAGAGAGCGCTGATAGCCAAAGGAAATCTAATTCTCACGGGGGTTCTCATCTGAAAACCGGGTGTTTCGTCAGCCTTCTCTGCCAGTACAAAAATGCTAGGTCTGGGAAGCACATTCTGCCCCAGGGGAAGGTGAGACTGGAAATCTTCTGCCTGGTTCAGCCGGAAACCAAGCCCAGCCAACACCCACAGCCTTGAAAGCTTCACTAGAGAAGGAAGAAGTTGGGAGACAGGGCTATCAAACAGGCTGCAGTTGCATCACAAGGTAGGAAAATGGTGATAGACAAAGAAAGGAGTTGAGCCCGGTGGTAGGGGTACAGGTTTCAGAATCCAAGAGCCCTGGTTTTATATTCCATTTCCCCCACTGTATGATCTTGAGCAAATCACCTGACCTTTCAGAGCCTCCATTTCCCTATCTCTGGAATGAGGAGAGTAAAGTAATAACACTTACCCACCCTCTCAAACTGTTTTAAAGGGCTTAGTCCACTACCTGGTTCATGGTAAGAACTCAGTGGGAAGCCAAGAGTCCCTCCTTAGCCTTTCCTGAGCTTGTTTCATTCCCTCCCTTTTCTAAAAGGTGCATGTGTGGGTTTGGGGGTGGTGCGTCTCTGCACCCCCACCCCCATCCCCCACCCCTATTTTCAGCAGGTCCACCAGCAGCCCAGGGATAGAGTGAGGTCTAGGCAGATACTAAACTCGGAAGCAACTATATATGAAAACAAAACAAAACAAAAAACTCCCACCCCTTAGTTTGCCTACTCTAGGCAACCCCGCCAATTTCCAAATTCCCCTAACTCCCCTCACACCGTGCGTCCTCTTTCCTCTTTAGGTACCCCAGGTCCCGTTGATGGAGGTGAAATCTCAGCCAAAACTCTGCTCCTCCCCAAGATGGGCCTGAGAACTGGGTGGGAGACAACTCGTGCTGGCCCTCCTCCTCTCCAGTGTGGTACCCCACCGGCAGCAGAAAGTGAGAAGCGAAGGAGGGGCGGAGGGGAAGGCGCAAGGCCAGGGGCAGCCGCGGCGCTGCCGGGGGTCCCCACCCGGCCCACCCGGCCCCCACGACGCGCCCGGCCCTGCACGCACCATTCTCGCAGCTGGCGTTGCTGGCGGGCAGCTCCATGGGGCCCTGGGCACACGGTCACCCCGGGCTCCCCGGCTCCGGAGCAGGTGCCGGCGACTTGCTCCTGGCGTTGCCCGCGCGCAAGCGGCGACCAGGGTCCGGGCCCAGGGGTGGGGAGAATGACGCACCCCAGAAGGGGAGGGTCCCCGGGGAGGAGTCTCCCGGCGTCTTGGGCAACTCCGGGAACGGGGTCCCGGCGCTCGGGCTACCAGCTCAGGGGCGCACGCCCTCCCGGGGTACCCGAGCTTCCGAGCTTCTCCGCGCCTAAACTGAGCGGGGGCGCAGGGGGCGGGCTCCTGGGCACCGACCCTCCCCCTCAGACGCGGGCCGGCCCCCCTTGCAGACCCGGGTGAGAATTGATGGGCACCAGGTTGACGGGACAGGGGCAACTTTCCAGCCAGATGGAACTGGGAAAGTAGGGGGTGGAGGGGTCCTGCGGGCATCTGGGGTCCTTCCTCCCTTCCTCCCTCTCTTCCCCCCTCCCTCCCTCCCTTCCTCCCTCTCTTCCTCCCTTTCACTCAAAATAGGTATAGATTTTATCTGTGCTAGGTAATAAATAGTAGGGTAACGTCACATAGTAAATGCCCAATAATTGCACAATCCATGTATGTCAAGTGAATGGATGCTAGCAGCTTGGTAAATTGAATGAAAGAGCTGATAGATTGAAGACCAAAATGAGCCGAACTATCCCACAAGAACCTCCTATATCAATGGAGGAAACAAAATAGAATTGACTATCTAGAGACTGGTGTGTTCCAAATCACCATTTAAAAAATACATAGATTAACACGGTATGTATTATTTTTTTTTCTTTTTGCATGGGCAGGCACCAGGAATTGTACTGGGGTCCCCTGCATAGCAAGCAAGAACTCTGCCACTGCACCACCATCGTACCGCCCTGTATGTTATTATTTTTAAAACTTTTATTTCAATTCTATTATATGCATGTGTGTGTTTGGTTATGCTGGAAGTGTCTTTCTTACTGCGGGACATAGTAAAAAAAAAAAAAGGTTTGAAAAACACTCATCTAGACCATAAAAACTATTATATAGTGTTTCTATAGGCCAGGCACAGTTCTAAGGGCTGAAAAAGTACAGTTCATTTAATCCTCATGACATCTTTATACGGTACATACTTGTATTGTTTACATAAGGGAAGCTGAAGCACCGAATGATCAAGTCACCTCACCAGCTGGGAAGTGAAGAGCCAGGGTCCCAGGTAGGCAGTGTGGCCCCAGAGTCCACGCAGTGAGCGGCCACGCTAAGTTGCTCCACACCTTTGATGGAAATAAAGTCATGTCCCCAGGTGGTGAGGGCAGAGGACCGCCGGGAAGACACTGGTCAGATCTGATGGAGGAGGGAGCTTTTAGAAATAATCATGCATGTTGTTCCTATGCCAGGTAAGCCCTGAACCTTAGAGGCCCTGGTCTCTCTGAGAACATCAACCAGCTGCAGCTCCCTGCCCCATATTGTTGACACTCCTTTTCAACATGAGATAGTTAGAAGGGTCATTGCCCAAATATCCCTGAAGATTGAGAGAAGGATCAAATGAAAGGGAGGAGTTGTAACAGAGACGATAGGATTTATCAAATAATTATCACTACTGCATCATTATATAGATATTTCTTTTTAGTTTCTAGTATATTAGAGCAACCAGGAGGAAATTCCTGAAAATTGTGGAACTATAACCCATACTACACTTTGAAATTTGCTCTATAACTACTTGTTAAACTGTTCATTGAAATTTGTCACTTTTCTGCATATATGTTGTTTCACAATAAAAAAATGTTTTAAAAAATAAACGCATGTGGAGCCCTCAGTGTAGGACACGCTGGGCTAGGCCTTTGCATGCATTGCCTGGTTTAAGGCTCTTGTGAGGTGGGTACCTTGCTATCTCCATGCTGCAGATGAGGCAAAACTGTGTTTTGAATACTTTGAAAAACTTGTCTCCAAGTTTCCGCAGCTCATGAGAAGGAGTCAGGAGTAATTGGAGCTGCTGTGCTGCCAGCCACCAGCCGCCATTGCTTATTTGCAGCCTTCTAACTTGGTCTCGATGGATGGGTTCTCCTCAAGGTTGCTGGCTGACTAGCAGCAAGTCGCTTACCCTCGGGAAGTTTCGGTTCTTCCTGCCGCTTTCTGAGCTCGTGCCCCAGCATGGGGTAGTGTTGGCGTGGCAAGGGGAGAGGCTAGAAGGGGAGTGGATGAGCACGGGCATTGCCAGCAGGACACATCCAATACCCCAAATCTTTTTTTTTTTTTTTACTTTTTTTATTGTACAGTATAACATATATACAATGCAAAAAAATAAAAAAGCAATAGTTTTCAAAGCACTCTTCAAAAAGTGGTAACAAGACAGATCCCAGCGATTGTCATGGGCTACCATATGATCCTCTCATATTTTTCCCTCTAGCTGCTCTAGAATACAGGAGACTAGAGGGCCTAAATACTTTTTTTATCATCACAATCGACTTTTTTTTCCTTCTTTTTTTGTGAACAATAACATATATACAAAAAAGCTATAAAGTTTAAAGCACAGCACCACAATTAGCTGTAGAACATAGTTCAGGCTTTGACATGGGTTACAATTTCACAATTTTAGGTTTTTACTTCTAGCTGCTCTAAAATACTGGAGACTAAAAGAGATATCAATTTAATGATTCAGCATTCGTATTCATTTGTTAAGTCCTATCTTCTCTGTACAATTCCACCATCACTTTTGATCTTTCCATACCTCTCTTTGGAGCTATGGCAATTCTAAATTTTTGCTATTGAAAAGGTCTGTCACTAATATGGGGTAGGGAGATGGAACTATCTGAGGTTCTGGAGAGGTTGGGCTAGGTTTTAGGACTTATCTGGACTAGGGACCAATCTGGAGGTTGTAGGTTTCTGGAAAGTTACTCTAGTGCCTGGAACCCTTGTGGAATCTTATATATTGCCCTAGGTGTTCTTTAGGATTGGCTGGTAATGGTCCTGGTTGGAATGTCCCGAATGTTCAAGCACACCATGCCTGCCCCTAACATTGGAGGGCTGTGGTGAAGGGAGGGGTGAGGCACAATTGCGGCAAGTACCTCCAAGATTGACATGAATTGGAACACAAAGAGAAGCAAGAAGCTGGACTGGCCTTACAGGGAAATGATTCTTCGTTATAGAAAAATGCATGCATCCATGCTACCTGAAAGGAAGGGATTGACAAGAAAATTTATTCAATTTGTCATTTCCCGTACCCAAGACTTTCTGCTGCTCAGATCCTCCTGGTATTACAAAACGGCGTCCATCTCTGATACTGGCTGGAGTACAACTCCTAAACCTTCACCACCTTCAGATTCAGTCACGTTGACTCCATAGACATAAGGTGAGAGATGTGAAATTGTTCCTGAGCGCCTCACCATTTTAAACCACAGGAGAGGGTATGGGGGTTAGGGGTTGTGCATACCAGGGCTGAGCCCAGATCCTGAGCGACGGTTGCAACCGTTTGTTCTTCGGTATGTTTATTTTTGCATGTATCTGTGATTTGAGGGGTCTCTAAACTTCAGGTCCCAAAGAAGGACCCCGTTTGCCCAAGTGTAAGGCCAGTACTAAGTTCACCCTGTGCTGTGAGATGGGGGTTTCTAGAGGTAGGTGCATGTGTATTTTAGGGCAGTGGGATGAGGTGGGGGAGCTGGAATCGACTGTGGAGCTGTACACACCCCCTCTGGGCCTCAGACTCCCCATTTGTTCCAGGAGGGGGCTGGGCCTCCCCAGAGCTGGCATTGAGTACCCTGCGAGTGCTAACATAAAAGGACCCATTGAACTGCAGGCTCCCCCGCTGCTGTCTTGACAAAGCCCTTTTCTCCTCCAACCACAATAGCCCTGTTAGACAGGTAGCAGGGCCTGCAGCATTGTCTCCCCAGAAAAGAACAACAGGCTTCAGTGTCTGTCCCAGGCACAATCTCCTAAGAGAGGATGGGTGGCTTTGGAAGGGTGTGAGAAACCAGGGACAGATGAGCTCTGTCCTCAGCCAGCCAGGACCTGGTGGACCAGTCATAGCTCTTTTGTCCAATTATTCAGGGATAAGAAGGAACACAAATTTGCCAAAACCCTGGCTCCTAAAAATGTGACTTTTCTAAGTACCTATCAAAACATCTCATGTTATAGAGCTGCACTGTCCAATATGGTAGCCCCTGGCCACAGGTGGCGATTGAACCCTTGATGTAAAGTTTGTCCCAACCAAGATGTGTTCAAGGTGTAAAATAGATGCTGTTGACATTTTGGGTTGGATAATTCCTTGTTGTGGAAGGTTGTCCTGCCCTTATAGGATGTTTAACAGCATCCCTGGCCTCCACTTACTATCTGCCAATAGTGTTGGTGTATGCCTGTGCACAGCCAACCTAAGAGAACCACCCAGATTTCTAAGACTTAGTAAGAAAAAAGAAGTAAAATATCTCAATGATTTTTTAAATATTGATTACAGGCTGTTACATGATATTATTTTAATACACTGGATTAGATAAAATATATATATATATTAATATTTTTATGGAGAAGTATTCACACACATTCAATCCTATCATGTTATACAATCAGTGGCTCACAATTTCATCACATAGTTGTGCATTCATCACCATGATCATTTTTAGAACATTTGCTTCACTCCAGAAAAAGAAATAAAAGGAGAAAAAAAGAACTCCTACATCCCATATACCTTATTCCTCCCTCTTGTTGACCCACAGTCTTCAATCTATCCAATTTTACCCTTTATCTCCCCCTATTACTTATTTATTTTGTATCCTTATACATATGTTTTTACTCATCTGTCCATACCCTAGATAAAAGAAATGTCAGACACAAGGTTTTCACAATCACACAGTCACATTGTAAAAGGTATATTATTATACAGGTGTCTTCAAGAATCAAGGCTACTGGAACACAGCTCCACAGTTTCAGGTACTTCCCTATAGCCACTCCAATACATCATAAACTAAAAAGGGATATCTATGTAATGCATAAGAATAACCTCCAGGATAATCTCTCAATTCTGAAATCTCTCTGCCACAAAAACTTTATTTTGTCTCATTTTTCTTTTGCCCATTTTGGTCAAGAAGGTTTTCTCAATCTGTGTCGGGGCTCATCCCGGGAGTCAGGTCCCATGTTGCCAGGGAGATTTACTCCCCTGAGAGTCATGTCCCACATAGGGGGGAGGACAGTGAGTTCACCTGCCAATTTGGCTTAGAGAAAGAGGTCACATCTGAGCAACAAACGAGGTTCTCTGGCGATGACTCTTAAGCATAATTATCAGTAGGCTTAGCTTCTTCTTTTCCAGAATAAACTTCATAGGGGCAAGCCCCAAGATTGAGGGCTCAGTCTATTGAATTGATTGTCCTCACTGCTTGTGAGAATATCAGGAGCTCCCCAAATGGGTACGTGTAATATTTCCACTTATCTCCCAAGGGCACTTTACAAGTACTTTCTTATTATTCACCCAAATAACTCTAGGATATATTGGGGCATCATACTACTATGTACAAACCAATGGGATCTCATGCCCTATTCAAGATTCCATGTAATTGTGGTGTTCGAGTAAACTGACCATACAAGTTCCATTAGATAATGTGCTACCCAAAATATATATTTTGCACCAAATAAACATCTCTCTGTTTAGTCTCACACAGAGGTTGAAGTTTGAAAATAGGGGCCATATCATCCTTTATCCTGTATTTTCAGTTACCTTAGTCCTGTCCAGATCAGCTTCATTCATTTATCTAGACAAAGTCTGAGCCCTTCTCCAACTTTTTTAACAATTACTGAGTGGGGTACTGCTGACTTTCATAGCTTCAGTCTTCTAACTCTGAGTCTCAGGTGTCACATAAAAACCCAAAGTTTCAAGGAATGATCAGGTTATAAAATATATTTTAAAAATTAATTTCACCCATTTCTTTTTGATTTTTATAAAATTGTTACTAAGCAATTTTAAATTATGTATGTGGCTCGCATTATATTTTTATTGGACAAGGCTGCTATAGAGGAAGAAAATGAAGCCCAGAGAGGGAAAGTGGGAAGGTCACAGAGCAATGGAAAGGCAGAGTCAGAGCCCCAATGTAGATTTCCAGATTCGCACCACAGACCAACTCCACCACTCAGGCAACTTCTCAGTTGAAAGGAAATTCCAGAAATCTATGCATTTGGTTCTTGAACATTTGGGTGTTTCCTGTGTGATATGGTCAAAAGAGCACTGGATGAAGAGTAGAGAGTTGAATAATACTGATGCAATATATTAAGGGCTTACTAGATGTTACATTTGTGCTCATTTAATCTTTGTGATGACCCTGTGAAGCAAGTTCTGTGATTTTCCTCCTTATGCCCAAGGAACGCAGCAAAATTGAGTAGCCTAGAATCAAACCCAGATCTACTCTTTGCAATACTACACATACTGCCTCAGGGTACTAGGTCTAGTAACATGTTGTAAGATCGTGGGTGGGTTACTTCCATTCCTTGCATCCTACCCTGGGTGAGAGAACAGGGTAAAATGTAGTCTGTGCTCCCTTCCAGCCTTGCAGAGCTGGTCTTTTGGGTGGGGCAGGGAAGGAATGCATGGCAATCAATTTCTTCAGGCTGACTTGGCATCGTGGAAATTTGAACAGTCAACATGCAGAGACTGACCACCCTACTTTGCCAGGTGTGATGGCTGCTGTCCTCATAAAGAGCTCTATTGTCATCAGAAATAATGCTTGGAATGGGCACATGTGCATCAGGCTAGCTCTGCTCGCCATACCCAGGAACTGACATCAGTAATGATTATTAGGACAATGTACTACCGAGTTCTTCCTCTATGTGTTAAGCACTTTGTAGGCATTAGCTCATGTCATCACAACACTTAACTCCAGGCACCATTTTAAATTCCATTTTACAGATAAGGGAGCTGAGGGTCAGAGAAGTGAAGTTATTTTCCAAGGTACATGCACAGTGAAAGAGACAGAACTTCAGGCTGGAATTGCACAGCCCCAGAGCAGCTCTCTAAGCCAAGGCACAGGAGTGATATAACAGCAGAGCCTCCATCCCTGGCCCCTTTCCAGTACTCCCCTGTATGGGGTGGTTGGGAACTGTGGGGCCACCCAGAAACTTTACAGGACAGCTCTGCAATATATCTTCTTCTCAGCTCCCCTTCAGAATCAGAGCCAGAAAATCTCCCTAGTCCATCCCTCTTCATTTGCATTTGGGGAAACTGAGACACAGAGGGGCAAGGTCAGGCCCAGCATCACTTGGTTGGCAGAATGATGTGGCAGAATCAGGACTTCCCTGAAGTCATTTGACTTCCAGTCCAGCACACTTATCTCCTCTCTGAGCTTTCTCTCTGGAAAGGAAGGGCTGACCTTTTGAGTTCACAATTTTGACCACTCATTAAAGGATGAGCCACTGCACTAGAGATTTCATATCATCCCATTTAATCCTCCCAACAAGCCCATAAGTTAGGTACTGTATTATCTCCATTTTAGAGATGAGGGATCTGAGACCCAGGAAGGTTAAGTAACTTGTGTGCAATTAAATTATGCAGTCTGGATGAAACCCAGGCAGACTGATTCTAGAGTCAGCTTTTTGGCAATGCTTCTCAGACCAATCACACTGCATTTATGGGATTCCCCTCATTGGAACAGCTGTCTCTGATTGGAAGGAATTTCAAATTCACAGAGGGCAGAGCTCACTGCGAAGGATATGAGTGGAAGTGTGGCATTGCTTTGCCTTAGAGTGTGTGGGCAGAGAGCCAAATGCACTGAATTTATGTCTAAGAACTTCAGATCTTACTGAAAACCAGCTATTGTTAAGTAATGATGTGGATATCAACTATTACTTTTGCACTCTTTCCATATTGCAGGGTTTTTTTTATACAGCAATCCCATGAAATACATGAAGCTATCCTAATCTACAACTGATAAAAATAAGGCTCTGAGGGGTCAAGTTTTTGCTCAAGGTCATGCAAATACTAAGCAGCCACACTGCGATTTGAAAAGATCCTCAAAGCACCTACTGTAGCCTTCCTTGTCCCCTACCTTTTGCTTTTTGGAATCACTGTCCAGGCCAGCAACGTCGGGGTAGGGTCCAGGGAAATGATACAGTATTGACGCTTATCCCCTGGGCCTCTTTGGACTTGCAGCATTTGGTATGCGTTACCAGGGTAGGGGCACCTCTGAACCAGAGTGAAGACTAATTTCAAAGTGTGAGTATTCCACTTGAACAGGAAGGACAGATGTAGTCTGTTTTCCCTTTTGGCTTTAAAAAAATGAACCCATATTACTATCTGACGTTGGAGAGATTAGTGTAGAAGGAGTCAGGAGATATGAATTCTAGCCTCCATTATGCTTCCACCACTCTGGTAACACCCGGGGCAGTTCTTTCCCATAAGGCCTCAGTTTCCCCAATATGTGCAATGAAAATGAAGGACTAGACCAAAGGTTTCTTTGTTTGTTTATTGTGAAATATATGTACAAAAAAGCAATAAATGTCAAAGTACATTTTAACAAGTAGTTATAGAACAGATTTCAAAGTTTCGTATGGACTGCAATCCCACAATTCCAAATTTTTCCGTCTAGCTACTCTAAAATACTGAAGACTAGTAGGAAATATCAATATAATGATTCAAATTGTTAAATACTAACTTCTCTGTTATAACTCCTCCTTCTCCTTTGATCCTTCTCCCAATATTTAGGGATATTTAGGCAATAACCATTGTAACTTTTTTCATGTTGAAAAGTGGTGTCAACAATATGGGCTAAGGAGATGGAACTAGTTGATGTTCTTGGAGAGAATGGCACCTCTGAGTTTCAGGACTTATCTGGTCTAGGAACCATCTGAAGGTTTTAGGTTTCTGAAAAGTAAACTTAGTGCGTTCAACTTTTGTAGGGTAGAGACCTGCATGTTCTTTAGGGTTAACAGGAATGATGTTGGTTGGGGTTTGGCAATTCATGGCAAATAGCAATATCTACCTGAAGCTTGTATCAGAGTAGCCTCCAGAATAGCCTCTCAACTCTATTTGAACTCTCTAAGCCACTATACCTTATTTTGTTACATTTCTTTTCCACCTTTTGGTAAGGAAGGCATCAGCAATTCCACGGTGCCAGGGCCAGGCTCATCCCTGGGAGTCATGTCCCACATTGCCAGGGAGACTCACATCCCTAGATGTCATATCCCACATAGAGGGGAGGGTAAGGCTTTTACTTGCAGAGTTGGACTTATAGAGAGTGAGGCCACATCTGAGCAACCAAAGAGGTTCTCTGGAAGTAACTCTTAGGCATAATTATGGGTTGGCTTAGCTTCTCTACTACAGAAATAAGTTTCATAAGAGCAAGCCACAAGATCTAGGGCTTGGCCTATTAACTTGGGAGTCCCTAGTGTTTGGGAGATTTAAATCAGAGGTTCAGAAAGTGTTTTAAAAAGTTTTTATGGGGGTATTCTCACAAGCAGTGTGGACAGCCAAAGCTATAGGCTGAGCCCCCAGTCTTGGGGTTTGTTCATATGAAACTTAACCCCACAAAGGATAGGTCAAGACTACTTAAAATCTAGGCCTAAGAGTCACCCCCAAGAGAGCCTCTTTTGTTGCTCAGATGTGGCCTCTCTCTCCAGCCAACACGACGAGCAGTCTCACCACCCTCCCCCTCTCTGAGTAGGACATGACTCCCAGGGGTGTGGACCTTCCTGGCAACATGGGACAGAGATCCTGGAATGAGCTGAGACTCAGCATCAAGGGACTGAGAAAAAACCTAGAATGAGCTGAGAATTAACATCAAGGGATTGAGAGAACCTTTTCGACCAAAAGGGGGAAGAGTGAAATGAGACTAAGTGTCAATGGCTGAGAGATTCCAAACAGAGTCCAGAGGTTATCCTGGAGGTTATTCTTATGCATTAAGTAGATATCACCTTGTTCAAGATGTAGTAGAGAGGCTGGAGGGAACTGCCTGAAAATGTAGAGCTGTGTTCCAGTAGCCATGTTTCTTGATGATGATTGAGCAATGATATAGCTTTTACAATGTGACTCTGTGATTGTGAAAACCTTGTGTCTGATGCTCCTTTTATCTACCATATCAACAGACGAGTAGAACATATGGAATAAAAATAAATAATAGGGGGAACAAATGTTAAATAAATTTAGTTTGAAATGCTAGTGATAAATGAAAGCGAGGGATGAGGGGTATGGTATGTATAATCTTTTTTTTTGTTATCGTTTTATTTCTTTTTCTGTTGTCTTTTTATTTCTTTTTCTAAATCGATGCAAATGCTCTAAGAAATGATGAATATGCAACTATGTGATGATATTGAGAATTGCTGATTGTATATGTAGAATGGAAGGATATGTTAATATTTTTGTTTGTTTGTTGTTAATTTTTTAAATTAATAAATAAAAAAAGTTTTTATGGGTGTGATGGGAGTAGGTAGCAAAATTTTTTTTGGAAACAAATTTAGATGGAAGGACAATAT
>PVIY010051846.1:0-15475 GCA_004026745.1 Myrmecophaga tridactyla | reverse complement strand
ATCCAATCCCAGGTCCTGAAATTTCATGAAGGGGAACCAAGGCAGCAAGGGGCCCTCGGGGTGATGGGAGACCCAAAGGAAAAGGCTCTCTTCCAGAAGTCCTCAGGCATCGGGTAACTCTCAGGTTATCAGGGAGGATAACATTTCAGGCAGAACCCTCGTGCAAAGGAAAGGAGAAGGTGAAGAGCAGGAAAGAGAATGGATGCTGAGAGAAGAGACAACGGTGTCAAGAGAGCCATGGGAACCCCGATTCAGAATCAAGAGACAGAGGCTTCAGTGTCAAGGGAACTGGGAGTTTACTGGGAGTGTGGAGGAAAGAGAGAGATGTCCACCCAGGGTGGAACACGAGGCAGGGTCCCTCCCTCCATTTCCTAAGTCCATTAAGGTGCACCCTGAGCGCACGGTCAGAATGGCTCCCCGGGATCTACCCAGTGGTCAGAGCCGCGACGCAGTGGAGCAGACCGAAAACCGACGGGCAGGGTGCTCCTTGGATCTCCAGGTCACCCACGGGAGGATGGTGGCAATAAGGGAAAGAGGGCAGGTTCACAGAAGGGTAGGGCACATGGGATAAGTCCTGTCAGATCCCCTAATAGAAAGCATCCAGGTGGAGACAGTGAAACGAAAACCAGTGGGTCCGATAAGGAAGAGTGAGGCACCAGGGCTCAAGTCAGTAAACCCACAACATCAGTCGGTGCAGGGCTGGATGGTGAATGACTGGATGCCCCAAGAAGTGGGAACCTGTGGTTGGAGGGAGCCCTTTGTCATCCTCTTCAGGAAATCGTGCCCTCGCCTTGGATCGATGGAGACTATTCGGTGTCTCAACACAGACAACAGCAATGACAAGGATCATAAATATCGACTTCATTTGTTTTCTCAGAACAACGATGAGGACGATGACAGCAAATAACCACCATGGTTACCAATTACATCCGTGATGAACAACCAGAAAATCCATCTATGAAAACAATAAACAAGCAAACACATTCCTTCTTTCATTCATTATATTACTAGTAAACCAAGGAGGCAGGAGAAGGGCCTGCAGACCTGACACCCAGCGGAGGGACGGGCAGGAGGGGAGGAAAGCCCCGCCCTGCCCGTTCAGAATAGAAGGTCCCACCCACATCAGGGCCCTCCCTTGGCTGCCTGGAAGAAGGGCGGGGAAGGCAGTGCCCCTGACTGCTGGTTCATGGTCTCCCTGGGGCCGCGCTTCTACCGTCCTCCGCTGACGGGAGCACCCGCAGGCAACAAGCCTTAAGGAAATGTTTCCTCGTGTCGGCTCCTCCTCTCGCCAGGGGGTCCCTCACAGGTCTCCTTACATCTCGCTGTGGGCCCTTCCTTTATTCCTGTGAATTTACCTCCTTGACCTGAGCCGGGAAGGTGTCTCTCAGGAACCTTCTCCCGTCTTCCTCCATCTCTAGAGTCCATCAAGCTTTCTAGGACAAGGTAGATGGGGTAGGGGGAGAGGAGAGCGAGTGAAGCAGAGAGGGAGAGACTCAGTTGATTGCATCCCTGTGTGGGCGGCACCGCCCTCCTTCCCTTGCGGTTCACAAGTGAGTCCTGCTGGATGCACACTGGGGTCAATTACATACACCCGGATGTAGAGGGAAGAATAAGGTTATTTAGCAATGACTAGCCTCAGGAAGACAGGAGGGCAGTTTCTCCCATTTGTTTCCCCTAATTGAAGAAATTGTCAGTGTTTTATAGCATTTAAACAAAGGCAAGCAGGTCTAGATGAGGAGGTTAGAGATCGTCTCATGTCTGTGTGTGTGCAGACTGCCACATGCTTAGCTCATTTGAAGTTCAAGGTTTAGGCTGTTGAGCATGTCAGGTGTGGGCCAACTCTGATTAGACGGGTTTGGTCAGTTCTGGAATGGCTGACTCATGTTACTTAATTCATGTACATTGAGGGACTAAACACAAGAGTATCAGACTATAAGGCTGCAAACAAGATAAGGGGATACATGTCCAGCCACCCACAAGTTATCTCCTTAGTGTGCAGTTACAGGGTAACTGAACTGGCCGTTGGGCCACAACACCACTTCCCGGGAAAAGGCAGGTGAGCTCATCGCTGTTCAAAGCCCCATTTGATAAACCTGTTTTAGGTAACTGAAATCCATTGTGTTGGCTTGGGAGCTTAATTTACTCTTCTCCTTAATAAAATAACTCTGAACCCAAGAAGGTGACATGATTTAAATCCAGGCACTAGGATATAGAGGGGGTACCTCCTAGAGGCAAATATCTAACCACTGCATTTGCTGTTTCCACAAATGTGACCACACATTATAAGGTATTATAATGAAATGTAAGCTCTGCTTATGACAGACTCAAATTAAATAAAGGTATTTAGTATTGATTAGGGATCAATCTTCAATGACAAAAAGTAAATGAAACAATAAACAAGAATAGCTGCTACTAAAAATGTGAGGATATCCTAAAAGCCACTACAAAATCAATTAATTTAAAGTTGTAAGAGTTAAAAAGATAAGAAAGAAGAACTTCATATATATATATTAGTACATATGAAACATAATTGTAATTTCAAAGCAATGGACAAATGCAATGTGAAAAGATTTCTAATAGAATTTGGCTTTTACTTATTAGGCTTTTGTGTTCTTCATTTGGCCTGAAAAACCAATAGGTTTTGAGATTTGGCATTGTTTTTACTTTGGATTTCAAATGATGAGTATCCAGCAAAATCCAGCAAATGGTCACCTTGTCAATGAAACATTTTTAGCTTATATCATCTAAGTGTAACCTAATTCCCCTCCCCCTTATTTCCTTATTTTTCTCTCTTTTTAAACCCATAATGATGATTACATATGAGTCATCTACAATCAGATAAATCTTTTTTTGCAGACATCAAAAATGCTTCATTTAAAAAGTGAATTGTTTCTCATTTTTACCAATATTTCTTATGATAATAAGATAAGTATAATTTATTTGTTGATACTTTGATAAAATACAGGATCTTCACTGGCTGACTAATTATTGAGGGACAACTTGGCATTTTATATACCAAACTTATAAAAGTGAATTTTCACAGTCTTAGGGGAAAATGCCTTTTGAACAGGGACTGTAGTTTACTGTGTGTGATTTTAGGAAATACTTCTGAGGAGTTTTAATTAATTTCTTGATGTAAAATCTAGGAGGTTTTATATTATGACCCAAACACAAATTTGATGTTATCTGTATTCATAAATATTAATATTAATGCCAAATATTTTGTTTTAAAAGTTTGTGTCCTAATGCCAAATCTTACATCAACAGAAATAATATGCAATCTAGAATGATAACATGGCAATATTTGCCCATATTAATAGGAAAAACAAACTTCCAAGATAAAATGTTCACCTTTGTGGTAGCCTCTCTGTGGTCAGTAAAAATCCTATTTAAACCAAAATTAAATCAACTTGATTAAATGAAGAGGAGAGGCAGGATATAAAGTGAGAAGAGGGAGAGGCAGGATATGAAGTGACAAAAAGCCCTTTGTCAATGGTAGTCACTCCAGGCCTGAACTGACAGTGGAAACAGCTTATGAGATGACTCATAGGTAATGGGTCTTCCTGACCCATTGGCCTTTCTTGAGTAAAGGTAACCTCTTGTTGGTGCCTTAGTTTCACTTCCAGGTTTCACTTCCTGTCATGCTCAGCTTCAAGTGTCAACTTGGCCATGTGGTGGTACCTGTTTATCTGGTTGGGCAAGTGCTGGCCTGTCTGTTGCAATGAGGACATTTCATTGCAATTAGACCATGATCACATCAGCTGTATCCACAGCTAATTCCACTTGTAATCAGCCAAGGGGAGTGTCTTCTGCAATGAATGATGCTCAATCTAATCAATGGAAGCCCTTTAAGGAGGATTCAGAAGAGACAGACTCTCTTACTGCTTCGGCCGGCGAGCCTCTCCTGTGGAGTTCATCCAGACACTCCATTGGAATCATCAACTTCACAGCCTGCCCTGCAGATTTTAGACTCTGCATTTCTGTGGTCATGTGAGGCACTTTTATAGATTTTATGTTTGCAAGTTGTTTCCATTTCTCTAGAGAACCCTAACTGATACACTTCCTTAGTACTGCAAACTTGTAATTTATAAAATTCCCCCTTTTTAAAAGCTGTGACACTTCTGGTATATTGCATTGGCAGCTAGCAAACTGACACAAGAGGTAAGTCAAATCTTATGTAATTTCTATTTTATTTCTCCAATTTGTACAAAGGGCAGATAAGTGAAAACAAAGACCAGGCAATGGATCATTTATTCATGCAGGAGGTATTGTCTGAAGCCAACTCAATGCCACACCCAGTGTGCATTTGGGAACTGTGGGCCCCACTGCTACAGGAACATTAGGCAAAACCTAGATTTTCAATACTCAGGCTGAACAAATGATATAGTCTTCATTTCACTCAATCAAATCATAGCTTAGACAACTCTACTGGATAGTGAATTGAGGTTCTCCCACTGGCTTCTTCAACCTCTTACCTGCTGCTTTTGTGTTTTTGCCACATGCAAATTAGACCAGCTGGGGATTTCAAAAATCTTTTATTCTGGACAGATACTGTCCAATAGAATAGTGTGACTCACACATGTAATTGTCCATTTTCTAATAACCACATTAAAAAAAGTAAAAACGAATAAGTCAAATTAATTTAATATCCTGTTTTTATTACAACATATAATTTATTTGAAAGTGATTAAAGAGATAATTTTTACTTTGTTGAACTTACCTCTTCAAAATGACATTTATATTTTGCACTCATTGCACATCTCAATTTAGATCGAGTAAAGCCACGTGATTTTTGTGCCTACCCACATAAGACAGCCCAGGTCTAGATCCTTCAAAGTTGAATAATGAATTCCATTCTTCACTCCAATTGGATTCCAAATATCAAAAGTTTGAGCCCATGAGATTTTATATTTGTATGTGCACTGTATTTTCATTACCTTGAGCTAGAGATTGCATGTGGAAGGTATATGACAACTTTGTGCATATAAACATGAAAGAGTCCCAGGTCATTTAATTCATGGAAATTCTATTGTCATGTTCATTTCACCCAGACAGTGATCATGGCTGAGCACTTTAAGAAGCCAGTAGATGTCTTATCTGTATGGCTTATCTTAAAAAGCCAGTAAACCTAAAATGTGGATATGTCTGCTGCCTGCACTGCCTCAATTCACTGCAAAAGGAGCCGAATGGAGAGGGTTAATTGTGTCCCTCCTGCCCTGTGGTCTCTCAGAGGAATGACATCAGGCCCAATCACCAGCTGCAGAGCTGGTTTCCGAGGACAAGGAACTGGAACCCCACCTGAAAACCATCCTACAAATGAACCCAAGGATTCTGAAATTCCAAGATAAGGAATCTGTACATCTTTCCACAAAGGGCCTTGAAATAAACAACTATTCAATAAGTTCAATATTAAATGTGGGAAATAATTCAATTTTAGCACCTAAAATTTCTGTGTGCCACAATTAACCATTGTTCTCACTTCTGAGTGAAAATGAAAGATGCACTGTATGTTTGCAAGGATGTATATTTTGGTATTGCCCTAGAGTTTCATTATCCATAATGTAAGCCACAGCTGGATTTGGAGTACTTCAGATGTTGCCTAAAATTACACCAGATGTGACCCATTACCTCAGATCTCATCATTAACACTTACTGACTAAAAATAAGAATGCCAATGTCTACAATAGCCACCAAGAGGAAATGGGAATGGATGGCAAAGAGAAACAAAGTCTATCATTTCAACACTATTTTACAATAAATAGAATATTTTCCTTCATTCGAAATATACATATGTCTATACTTGATAGGCTTGTATCTTAATAATCTTTATTATGCTAAAATATGTATTAAATTTGAGAGCAAACCACAGTGATACTATCCTTCATGGATTTTATGTATTAAAGAGAAAAATCATCAAACAGCCAAACAAACTAGTATAAACAGAACCCCTACTATGACTAAAAGGTACATTCTGCTCTAAAACATATATAGGATTTTTTGACCTTATCAGGAGTACTATGTAAATTTTCTCAGGTAAATTCTGATTGAAAGAATAAGATGAACAAAACAAAATTAATTGAACAATCTATGTGCACATTTTCAGTAACTTTCATTGGACTGGGTTTATAGTCTGTCCATTTGATTACTTTTTATTCCACAGTGGACATGACCTTGGACGTTGACACAGCCAATGACTTCCTAATCCTCTCTGATGACCTGAGGAGTGTCCGATGTGGATGTAAGCAACAAAATCATAAAGAGTGTGCTGAGAGATTCAGATCAGCAATTTGTGTTCTGGGCTCCTCTCGGTTCACTTCTGGCCGCCATTACTGGGAGGTGGATGTGAGAAGAAGCAAAGAATGGGATCTGGGTGTCTGCAAAGAATCTGTTCCCCGACGAGGAACCATTCTACGGTCTTCAGATCATGGCCTCTGGACTGTGGGTGTGAGAGAAGGAAATGGTTTCTCAGCCAGCACAAATCCACACACCGCAGTCTGGGTGAACCCCCAATTATACCAAGTGGGGATTTTCCTCGATATGGATATTGGAAATCTTTCTTTTTGTGATATTACTGATGGATCCCATATTTTCATATTCACCAAAATTTCAGCTACAGAGCCGCTCCGCCCATTCTTTTGTCCTTCAGTTCCAAGTGATGATGATCAAGGCTCCCTCAGTATTTGTCCTGCTATGAATCCACACATTCCATGCCTCCAGCTAATCCCAAATAAACCAAGTGTTGAAAATTCTTTGTCATTGAAACTGTGGCATTTTTTACTTGATACATGCAGTATACAAAATAACAGCTGAGAACCCTGTGCTACATTCTAAGACTTGGATAGTTTTAGCCATTAAGTTGCATGCTTTTGAACCATTTTTATTATATTCTGTACATGGTGTGACATGAGCATCCATTTTCATTCTTTTGTATGTGGATATTCAACTGTCACATCCAATTTTCAATTGTCTTATTGAAAAGACAATTCTTTTCCCATCATCATGGAACCCCCGTCAAAAATCTACTGACGAGAAATATCATCAAATTTAGTAACAAAAACACCTACTGGAATCCTCTTTTCAGAGATCAGTAAAATAAAACACAATTCTCACTTGTTCAGAATTTTGTACCATGTAAACCACTCAAACACATAGAGCCCAGAATGAAAGTGGGCTTGTAATTCTGCATAGCTTAATGTAATGCCTAGATATGTACCAGTGTTTGTTGAGCAAATAACTAAGAAGCATAGGTGGAAGAAAAATATGGAATTATTAAACTTTACCTCCAGGAAAACCCCTGATACCATCTGAAGCATTAGGACTCCAAAGTCAATAGGCTAAGCCCTTGATCAATTTTTGATTTTTAAAATATTTTTACTAGAGCAGCTTGACCCGCAGCACTGCCTACCTGAGTTCGCCCAGAGCAAATCCTATTTGGACCAGAGTAGAGATTGTGGTGGTGCCAGTAACTTTCTGTTCCTTGATGTGGGCGCCCCTCGGGCTTGCATCTTGCTCAGATTACCCCACCCTTCCTTGCCACTGTGATCAGCTCAGATGATGTGTGGTCCTGCTCCAATTGCTGTTGTTCCTCACACCTCTCTGCAGAGCCCTTTATATTCCTGCCAAGTTGGCATCTGAGCACAGGCTGTCCTCTAGCTCTCAGGCTTGGCTGCCCTGGAAGTGTAGGACCAACATTGGGCTGATGGACACCGATGACTGTGGTAGTTCTATTCAGTTGTCAACTTGGCCAGGTGAAGGCACCTAGTTCCGTTGCTGTGGACATGAACCAATGGTATGTGAACCTCATCTGTTGCTCATTACATCCTCAGTCGGCTAGGAGGGTTGCCTGCTGCAGTGAATGATGTTAGATTTAATTGGCTGGTGCTTAAATGAGAGAGCGCAAAATAGCACAGCCGAAGCAGCTCAGCATACCCCATCTCAGCACCCGCAGCTCAGCCCAGGCCTTTGGAGAGGCAGAAAGGAATCACCCTGGGGAAAGTTGTTGGAACCCAGATGCCTAGAGAGAAGGCCAGTGGAGATCATCCTGTGCCTTCCCACATAAGAAAGAACTTCGGTTGAAAGTTAGTTGCCTTTCCTCTGAAGAATTCATGAAATAAATCCCCTTTTATTGAAAGTCAATTCATCTCTGGTGTGTTGCATTCTGGCAGCTAGCAAACTAGAATAGATTTGGTACCTAAGAAGTGGGGTGCTGCTGCAGTTTGCAAATACCAGATATGTTGGAACGGTTTTTTGGATGGCTAAGGGGAAGATTTTGGAAGAACTGTGAAGAGAATGATGGGGAAGTCCTGGAGTGCTTGAAGAGACTATTGGTGTGAACAGAACCATGGCCAATCTGGACAAAGGGGGACACAAAAGGGACGAATTGGAATTTGCAGAGTGAGAACCATGGAAGCTCAGGTCTGAAGCCAAGAAACCTCAGCCAGGAGAGTGGACCCACCCATACACATGGAGAGGGTGAGTTTGCCCTGAGGGCAGAGGATGCGTCTCCCATATCATTGCAGTGGAAGACTTGTGCCACCTCAGGCCTTGGAGAAGGTACAGAGTGCTCCTTGGTGACTGGGAAGAGCCTGGTTGCCACCACATGGAGGGGTTGAGTATGTGTGCCCCAGAAATGGCATAGAGCCCAGGTGTGGCCCTAATGCCTGGAGAGAGTGGAGCTGAGGAAAAGGTAGTCTCCTCAATGTTCCCCGAGGTTGATTTAGAAAGAAGTGGGCCAATGCATAGGCCCTTGGAAAGCGTGGGACTGCCAGTTTCTAAAGCTGAAGAATAAATGACTTTCAGACTTTGAAACCCAATGGTGTTTGCCCAGCAGATTTTCTTTCCAATTTCTCCCTATAGATCCTGTGACTGTCCTCCTTTGCATATTGGTACCAGACAACTTGTTTTGAGGTTCACAGGTCCACAGACAGAAGATAATATTTTGCACTTTAATATTGTTTAAGGTGATGTGTGCAGTTACCAAGTCGACAAGGGGTGGACATATGGTAGTTAGATTGAGTTGTCAACTTGGCCAGGTGAAGGCACCTAGTTCTGTTGCTGTGGACATGAGCCAGTGGTATGTGAACCTCATGTTGCTCATTACATCTGCAGTTGGCTAGGAGGCATGCCTGCTGCAATGAATGATATTTGATTTAATTGGCTGGTGCTTAAATGAGAGATCTCAACATAGCACAGCCCAAGCAGCTCAGCACACCTCATCTCAGCACTCACAGCTCAGCCCAGGCCTTTGAAGATGCAGAAAGGAATCACCCTGGGGAAAGTTGTTGGAACCCAGAGACCTGGAGAGAAGGCCAGCAGAGATCGACCTGTGCCTTCCCGCATAAGAAAGAACCTCAGTTGGAAGTTAGCTGCCTTTCCTCTGAAGAACTAATAAAACAAATCCCCTTTTGTTAAAAACCACTCCATCCTGGTGTGTTGCATTCCAGCAGCTAGCAAGCTAGAACCGTGACTAGATGTGGGCTTCCTGGAACAAGGGATTTTGACTCACCCTAACTCGTGTACTGTGGAGATTACAGTGAACTGTGGTGGGATGTATGTCACAGACAATTAGATTGTAAATCTAGTCTTCTGGGCACCATGACACTGAGGCTCTTAGAAGACTGGTGTAATCTGCTTACATACTAAGGCTGCAGCGTTTATTACAGAAACTTGTAGAGAGAGGAGCAGTCAAGAGAGAAGCTGTGAATCAGGCCCACTGAGACCAAATCATTGCTGGGGCATTTCACAGCAGAACACATCTTAGGAAACTCTCTTTGCCAGAAGACAGCCCAGCCCCAGGATTATCACATTTATTGACACTGATAAAGGTGAAGAGTCAGCTGAGGAGGAGGAGGTCCTTTCCAGGCAGGATTAGAGGGCATTTCACCTGAGTTTTAGGAAACCAGGAAGGACCATGTGACAGTGAGCAGGGCATGAATGTCAGACAGTCCACACACTGCAGTGACAGACCCTAACCAACTCCTGACCTTGTGCTGCCAGTAATTCACTTTTGTGCAAGGCTCCATACAGATCCTTTATCATTTCTGTGCCAATTTTATGACTCCTAAATGTGCTGTTGCCTAGGAAGAACATACTACTGCACTGGTATTTTAATATTTAAGGTCACAAGCTGTAATTCTTTTTGCCATACAAAATCATACAAAAGGTACAAAATTGTATACTGTGTATGTGCAGTGTATTGAAGATAACAGCCAAATTCAGGCGCTCGTGCTGACCAGAAGATCCTGCTGCACTGTCAGCTTGAGTGGGATCAGGTGCAAGTGTAGCGCGTCAGGTGTGATAATGTATCAGATATTGTATCAGTGTATTGTCTCACGTTTGTGATGAAGATCATGAGCAGTGGCTAAGATATTAGACACTTTCTGTGTGACTCAAATGTTTCTGTGCAGTCGCAACAAAAGGCAGAATTGCATACTTAGATTAAATATGTGCAAGTACCATTTTTAACCCTGGACTTCGGAAGTGTAAGAGCAAAGCATTTAGTTGTCCATAATATCTTTGCAATAGGTGTTGTGCATGTGAACTTACAAAATAAAGGAATGCTAATAAAATATATATATATATATATTTGCTTTTTCTGAGAAATCTTCACACACATACATGATATACAATCAGTGCTCATAATATCCTCACATAGTTGTGTATTCATCACCTTGATCATCTTTGGAACATTTGCTTCACTCCATAAAAATAAAGAGACAAAAGAAAACTCATACATCCTATACCCCTTAGCCCTCCCTCACATTAACCACTAGTATTTCAATCTACCCAATTTTTTACCCTTTATATCCCGTGCTGGTTTGACTGTGTTAGGTACTCCCAGAAAAGCCATGTTTTAGTCCTGATCTAATCTTGTGGGTGCAGCCATTTCTTTTAAACCTGATTCACTACTGCAGGTTGGAAAGTTTGTTTAGATTATTTCCATAGAGTTGTGACACACCCAATTGTGGGTGTGACCTTTTGAATAAATGGATATGTGACTCCACCCATTTCAGATGAGTCTTGATTATTTACTAGAGTCTTTAAAAGGGGAAACATTTCGGAGAAACTTCAGAAATAAGAGAGCCCACAAAGAGAGAGCAGACAAAGATGTTTGCAGATGCTTGGAGCCCAGCAGACATTGCCATGAGCTATTCAGCAAGCCAGAACCTGGAGAGAGCTAAGGGAAGCCAAGAAATGGGAGACAGCCCTGAAGAAGCAAGGTGAGGGACCCCCATAGGAACAGATGTTGAAAGCAATAGAGCCCAGGAGCAAGGGACCAACAGATGCCCGCCATGTGACTATCCAGCTGACAGAGGTGTTCCTGACCCATCAACCTTCCATGAATTAAGATTTGTCTCCCTGGAAGCCTTATTTTGGACATTTTAATAGGCTTTGATTTGTAATTTTGTAGGGGGAGAGCAGTGATTTTAACTGCTGTGTTGGCATAGAGATAGAGGCCACATCTAAGCAACAGAAGAGGTTCTCTGGGGATGCCTCGGGCATAATTATGAGTGGACTTAGGTTCTCCTTTGCAGGAATAGGTTTTATAGGGGTGAACCCCAAGATCAATGGCTCGCCTTAATAAGTTGGTTGACCCCACTGCATTTGAGAATATCAGGAAATCCCCAATGGGGAATTTGAATATTTCCTCCTTTCTCTCCACTCTCTCAACTGGACTTTACAAATACTTTTTTATTGTGCCTAAATCATTCTGGGATATAACACCAAGCCCTTGATCTTAAGTCCTGCTCTTGTCAAGCTTATCTATGTAACTAAGCTGACCTGTAGTTATGCCAAAGAGTTACTTCCAAAGGACCTCTTTGGATGCTCAGATGTGGCCTTTCTCTCTCTAAACTCAACTCTGCAAGTAAAATTAGTACCCTCCCCCCTTCATGGGGCATGACATCAGGATTGAAATTCTTCCTGGCCATGTGGAATATGATGCACAGAGAAGAGCCTGGCCCTGGCACTGTGAGATCAACAATACCTTTCTGACCAAAAAGGGGAAAAGAATTGTAATAAATAAGTTATCAGTGGCTGAGAAAGTTCAAATAGAGTTGAAAGGCTACTCTAGAAGCTAGTCTAATGCAACCTTTGTGAGCAAAAATCTATTCAAAATTAATGCCATCCATTCTATAACAATTCATAATGAAGTCAAATATTTTGTTTACAAAGTTTCTGCTTAATTCCAAATGTTTTAATCAAGAGGAATAATAGATGTCTTCAACAATGACAATATGATAATGTTTTGTTCATATTAAGATAAAAAACATTCTCAGGATGAAACGGTGCCATGGTCAGGTTCATGTGTCATCCTGGCCAGAGGTGGTACCTGTTTGTCTGTTTGGGCAAGTGCTGGCCTGTCTGTTGCAATGAGGACATTTCATAGAATTAAATCATGATCATGCCAGCTGCATCCACAGCTGATTCCATTTGTATTCAGCCAAGGGGCATGTCTTCTGCAATGAGTGTTGCTTAATCTAATCACTGGAAGCATTTAAAGAGAATTCAGAAGAGACAGGCTCTCTTCCTGCTTTTGTTGGCGAGCCTCTCCTGTGGAGTTCATCCAGACCCTCCACTGGAATCGTCAGCTTCACAACTTGTCCTGCAGATTTTGGACTTGGTGTTCCCTCGGTTACGTGAGACACTTTTATAAATTTTATATTTGCAAGTGTATCCTATTGATTCCATTTCTTTAGAGAACCCTAACTAATGCAGTGGTTTTACATGATATGCAGGGGAAACCCAGAAGTGGACAGCTGCAGCACTACAACCTCATTCTGATATGTCCTTAAAGGACAGTGTTAACAGAAATTCCTGCCAGTGGGTAGAGCTTTGAGCACTGGACCTGGTTCTTCATTTTGCTCAGAAGATGAGCTGGCCAGAGATACATGGATGGTCAGAGACTTGGAAAGAGCATGATTGGAAAATAGGTGAAAAAGATGTCTGGGGAAGAGGTATGTGGATAGAGCTTTCTGAACGGTCAAAAACTTCAAGATATGTGTGTCCCATATGAATACTTACCAGAAGGTGACTTCAGCAGAGGAAAGTTTTAATATTCAAGTGGATAAGGATACCCATCCTATGGATTCAAGTCATCCTGTTTCCTCAGCCACTCCTGCCATTGCCCAATGAGCTCATGAGAAAAGTGGGCATGGTGTTAGATTTGGAGGTTATGCATGGGCTAAGCAACATGGATTTCCTCTCATCAAGGCCAACCTGGCTATGACCACTTTTAAGTGCCCAATCTGCCAGCAGCAGAGACTCATACTCAGTCCCCAGTATGGCACCATTTCCCCAGGTGATCCGCATGCTACCTGGTGGCAGGTTGATTACATTGGACCACTTCCATCATGGAATGGCAGCAATTTGTTCTAACTCGTTAGACATGTACTCTGGAAATGAGTTTGCCTCCCCTGCATGCAATGGTTTCACAAAAACTATTATCTGTGGACTTATGGAATGCCTTATCCACCCTCATAGTACTCCACACAGCATTGCTTCTGGTCAACGAACCCACTTCACAGCAAATCAAGTGTGAGAATGGCCACATGCTCATGGCATTCTCTGGTGTTACCCTGTTCCCCTTCATCCAAAAGCAGCTGGGGTGGCAAAACTGCAAAATGACCTTTTGAAGACCCAATTACAGTGCCAGTTAAGTGGTAATCAATGCCTTGAAGAGCTGGGATAATGTTCTCCAGGAAGCTGTGCATGCTCTGAATTACCATTCACTTTACGGTGCTGTTTCTCCCATAACCAGGATTAATGGATTCAGGAATCAAGCAATTGAAATGGGAGTGTCACCATTTGCTATCACCCCTAGTGATCCACTAGGAAAATTTTTGCTTCCTGGCCCCTGAAGACTTAAGCTCTGCTGGTCTACAGGTCTTAGTTCCAAAAGGAGGGTGCTTCTATTAGGAGACACAACGATTCTTTTGAACTAGAAATTAAGACTGCCTCCTAGCCACTTTGGGCTTCTTATACCACTGAATCAACAGACATGAAAGGGGATTACTGTTCTCTCTGGGGTCATTGATCCTGACTATCATGGCGAAATAGGACTGTAACTATGCAATGGACATATAGAAGAGATTTCCTGGAATACAGGAGATCCCACAGGGAGTCTCTTAGTACTACCATGCCTTGAGGTGAAAAGGAGGAGTGATTATTCAGGAGAGACTATTTCCATCTCTAACTCAACAAGCCAGCTTCTTCTGGGGAATTCAGTAAAAATTTCCATTGGAGTTCACAGCTTGTGGCCTGTCCTACAGAATTTGAACTTACTCATCTCCACTGTGATGCAAGCCAATGCTTACAATAGAACAATAGCCAATGCTTACAAATATTACATAATATTTGCATTATATATACACATATATGCATCTATTCATAGATATATATCTCCTATCAGTTGTTTCCCTAGAGAAAACTAAGTAAAAGAGATTTTGGTACCAGGAGAGATGTGCTGCTTTTGAAAGACCAAAAATGTGGAGACTGTTTAGAATTGGGTAATGGGAAAAGGCTGGGAAAACTGTGAGGCTTTTAATAGAAAAGGATTAGATTGCTTTAAGAGGCCATTGATACAGACAAGGATGCAAAAACTACTTCTGATAAGGACTTAGATGGAAATGATGAACATCCTACTGGAAATGAGAAGGAAGGACATCCTTGTTTTAAAGTGGCAGCAAACTTGTAGAATTTGAGTTCTTGTGTTACGTGGAAGGCAGAACTTGAATATGGTGGACTTGGACACTTAGGTGAGATTTCCAAGCTAAGTATGGAAAGTGCAGCCAGGTTTCTCCTTGCAGCTTTTACTAAAATGTGAGAGGAAAGGGATAAGCCAAGAACTGAACTCCTGGGCACAAATAAACCAGAAATTGATGGTTTAGAGAATTCTGAGTTCCCAGAATGTGAGTCCCCAGAGAATGGCATTACATTTGAGGGTTTATATGAACAAAGAATCAGTCACTAATTTCTATGCAACTCAGGATTGGAGATGCAATTATTGCAAAGAATCTCTGAAAAGTGCTGCTGTCTGATGGTGTGGACCCCTGTGAGCTAACATACAAGACCAATAGTTTGGAGTGGTTTTTTTTTTTTTTTTTGCACAATTTGTATGAACAGAAGCACTGCCAACCTGGACCAAAAGGGATAGAGAATGGACAAATTGAAAGAGGAGAAAAATCACTTCAAGTGTAGGCAGTGGAAGCTGAGGTGTATGGATTAAAGCCATCTTCTCAGGCCAAGAGACTGTGTCCATCCCTGTGTTTAGAAACCCTAAGTCAGTCCCAGCACGTGGAAGGAGTTGGCTTTCTGCCTCATTGTTCAGTGCACCTGCCACCCCAGTGCCCAGAGAGGGTGGACTCTGTGCCCAAACATTTGCAGAGAGCCTGGCTGCTGTGCAAGCACTTGGAAAGGGTGAGGCTGACACTTCACCAGGCCCAGAGGATAAAATGTCATTCTATAGATGACTGTC
>PVIY010051844.1:0-15490 GCA_004026745.1 Myrmecophaga tridactyla | reverse complement strand
CAGTTTTTCTCTATGTAAATATTTCCTTCACCCTAGAATGCAGAAATGAATGAACTCTTTCATTTACTGTGTTAAATTTCATATCAAAGATAAATGCTGGTCACCAGGAAAGGAAAAATAATTATCATAAATAAAAATACTATAAATTACCATCAAAAATTATCAAATAAAGACAGGAACCTTTAGGGAAGGGATTAGGGCAAGGTGAATGATTCTGAATTGTGCAAGGGCAGTGTATGATTCTGTCATCATTTAAAATGCTGATATGTTGTTTATCATGGTTTTCTTGGTATTAATATTGATTTTTAAAATATCGCTCCATAATGTCATCTCAAACCTTTTTTTTTTTTTGACATCCTCTTACATTTGGTATCAGGGCTAAATGCTTCACTTGCCTCCCACTATTCTTGGCTCTGGTATCAGATATATTTATCCAGATAAAAAATGATTTTACACTGTGGTAGTTTGAAGCTATATGCACCCCAGAAAAGGCCATATTCTTTTAATCCATTCCTGTGGGTGTAGCTCTAGTATAGGTGGGATCTTTTGATTAGGTTATTTCCATTGAGATGTGACTGACCTCATTCAAGACGGGTCTTAATCCTCTCACTGAAGTCCTTTATAAGAGGATAATATACATACAGAAGCTAAGATGGGAAATTAAGAAAAGGTCACAGAGAACAGCATTACAGAAGCTGAGAGAGGGAGCCACTGAAGCCAGAATTTGTAAGCAATGAAACCCAGGAGAGAAGAAACAGTAGACATTGCCATGTGCCTTTCCATGTGAAAAAGGTGTCCCAGATGCCAGCACCTTTCTTCAAAGTCCAGGTAGCATCACGTTGTAGTCTTGAGCTGGACATTTTCATGGCCTAAGAATTGTAAATTGCAAGTTAATAAATCCCCATTGTAAAAACCAACCCGTTTCTGGGACATTGAATTCTGGCAGCTTTAGCAAACCAAAGCATGCATAAACAAGATCTGATTTCATTTTTAAATCTTTAGGCTTTAGGAAAATCAAGGGATTGTTTTAGAATTAAAGTGTGCTTGTTTAGAAGGAAATTATGGGTAAATTGAGTGAAGAGCTAATGCATAAGAAACAAAGTTTCTTAATATACAGGATACACCAACAGAGTTATCGATTTAATTATCATACTTTCCCAAGGAGGAGAGAGTAGGGCTACGTCAATATCTCTAATTTTCTCATTATTTTTTATGGTGTTTTTTTAAACTTATGTCCCCGTCTTTCTGTATCCATGCTATACTGCCTTCGTTTAATCATGTCTCCAAAAAGAGCTTGTTTTTCCACAGCAATTAGTCGAATCTTGCTATATCCACATGGAGAACAATCCTTTGTCCAACTCAACCTTGGGTTTGCGTTTATAATGATGTATTCAGTGCTTTATCCTATCACTGGCCAGTACTTGAATGAATAAGACAAAGATCATATCCATGAGATCTTAAAGCTCAATAGAGAATTAATCATTTATTTGCATGTCTCATGCGAGAGTTACTAAGAAACATAAGCCAAACTGAAGTGAACACTTTGAGGGAATAGAGGAGGGAGATTTTACTTCCTTTGATAGATCATTTATTGTGTCATTTTAGTTGAGACTTAAGGAATGAGGCATGTTTATAGAGAAAAATGTGGAGTAGGTAAGAGCTTATCAGCACATGCTATAAGAAAGCATGAGAGTAACTGGGGAAGGTCAAAGGACCCGAAGAGGAATAGATCATGATAAATTGGAAAAGTATGATAGATTCCCACTGTCAAGGCTCTTAATTCTAGTAGGAAGAGCTTAAAAGGATGTCACCAAGGATTTTGGATTAGCCTATATAAAAAAAACACTACACAATAATCACAATTACTAGAAGGCAGTGTTCCTTTTCAGAACAAAGCGACTTAATTTGGTTTAAATTTTGTTCTCTCCTAAGTGGTCAGTTTATGACTCCGCATTTGGGATAGCATTTTCCTGGATTCTTTATTTCCTTTTTTCTGCCCCATTTTTGTTCCAGGAGCACCACTGATGCCACTTGTTTCAGAGGTGAAATGCATCTTAACACCACGCTTAGTCTCTATTCTGAATGCAACTAATAGGACTTCCTATATATTTAGTAAAACTTAAAAAAAAAAATCAACATGGTGTCTGAAGTCAAAGCACCATGTCAGAAAGGCACAAACTCTGCAACAGCCATTGTGCTTGAGAAAATCTTCAGGGACATGTTTCTTTTCCAAGGGTGGGTTTACTCGATCATGGTATTTATAATTTAAGTCTAGAATTATTTGGATCTAATTTTGAGTGCAGGGACTCAAACAGAAATATGTAAACCAGTGTTCATAAAGGGGCTATTCATAATTGCTAAAAGATGGAAGCAACCCAAGTGTTTTAGTTTTCTAGGCTGCTTAAGCAAATACCTTGAAATAAGTTGACTTAAACAATGAGAATTTATTCACTTACAGTTTGACACTGGGAATAAGTCCAAATCAAGGCACTATCGGACTGATGCTTTCTTCCTGAAGACTGGTTCTGGCAATCCTTTGCACCTCTTGGCACATGGCAAGGCATGTGGCAGCATCTATAGGTCTCTCCCTTCTCTCCCAGGTTCTGTTGATTTTAGCTTCTTGGTTCTGTGACTTTCTCTTCATGTCTGAATTCGTTCCGTTTATAAAGGACTCCAATAATAATATTAAGACCCATCTTGATTGAGGTGGGACACACCTCAATGTAGTAACCTCATCAAAAGCTCCTATTTAAAAACATAGGATTTAACAAATGAGTATGACTACTGAATCACTATATTGATATTTCTTTTGGTCTCCAGTGTCTTGGAGCAGCTAGAAGAAAAAATGAAAAATAATGGAACTGTAACCCATACCAAATTTTAAAATCAGTTCTATAACTACTTGTTAAAATGTACTTGAAAATTTATTGCTTTTTTGTGTATGTTATATAGCACAACAAATAAAAAACATTAAAAATAAAGAAATAAAAAAGGACCTGTTTACAACGGGTTCATACCCACCGGAATGTATTAGATTTAAGAACATGTTTCCTGGGTGTGCTGGTTTGAAAAGGTTTATGTACCCTAGAAAAGCCATGTTTTAATGCTAATCAACCTCGTGGGAGCAATGGTCTCTTCTAATCCTAATTCAATACTGTTTGTCGGAAACTTTAATTACCTTATCTCCATGGAGATGTGATTCAGTCAGTGTGGTAGAACTTTTCTACTGAAAGTTCTAACAATTTTATTGATCCTCTCAAACAATGACTTTTTAAAAAAATTTTCTCTATTATGTATCCATTTTCTTTTATTCACTTTTATTCTACTTCCTTTGGGTTTCATTTCCTCCTTTTCTTTTTTTTTCTAATTTCTTGGGTTTTCCTAATTTCTTGGGTTGAAGCTTAGATTGTGATTTGTGACCATGTATTATTTCCAATATAAAATCACTTAGGATGGTGCAACGGTGGCTCAGTGGCAGATTTCTTGCCTGCATTACTGGAGACCTGGGTTTGATTCCTGCTGCCAGGAATTATAAATTTCCTTTTTCAAAGCACTGCCTTAGCTGCATTCTCACAAAATTTGATATTTTGTGTTTACATTTACAGATCAGCTCAAAATACTTTCCAATTTCTCTTGTGACTTCTTTGACGTATTGCTTATTTATAAAAATTTTGATTAATTTATACATATTCAAGGCATTTTCCTGATATCTACTTGTTATTAATATCTTTTAAAATTCCAGTGTTGACAAAGAGCATATTTTGTGTGATTTTTAATTATTTTGAATTTTTTCATACCTATTTCACAGCTTAGTATATGGACTATATTAAGCAATTCTTGAGCATATTCTGCTGTAATTGAATAGAATGACCTATAAAATTCAACTGTCCCACTGGGTGATATTGCGTTCAAATGTTCCAAAACGTTCCTTTTAAATTCATTCCAAGGAAAGAAGTGTTGAAATCTCCAAGTGTAATTGTTAGTTTTCTATATTTTCTCTCATTTCTAAGATTTTCTTTAAGAGCTTTGACATTCTGTTCTTAGGTACAAACCGATTTAGTATTAATATGCACTCTTGTTGAATTAACAACTTTATCATTAGGAACTACCACGCTTTATCCCTGATAATACACCTTGTTTTATTGTTTTAAAATCTACTTTAGTGTATGGTCAATTAGCCAATAAAGTCAATTTAGTTTTCTGTAAACCAGTGTTTGTCTAGTTTATCTGTTCCCATCTTTTTACTTTAAGTCTATGCTTTGTCTTTATATTCATAATTAAAGTGGGCATTTTGTGGGCAGCATGAACTTGTGTCTTGGTTTTTAACCTGACAGCCTCTCCCCTTAAAATGGAATGTTTAGAACGGTTGCAGCATACTGCATTCCATTGTGCAGAGCCACATTTCCATCGGGTATCATTTCTTTCTACCTGAAGAAATTATTTTATTTGTTTATATACTATATATCTCCTGGTAAGGCATTCTTTATGCTTTTTTTGTTGTTGTTATTTGAAAATGCCTTTACCTTCATTTTTGAAATATACTTTTGCTAGCATGGAATTCTAGGTTGACAGGCTTTTTTTTTCTTTTGGTGCTTAAAGAAATGGCACCATTGTATTCTGGCTTGCATAGATTCTGGTCAGAAGTTTGTTGTAATTCCACTTTTTGTTCCTCTACATGTATTGTGTCTTTTATCTCTGGCCACTTTTAAGAATTTCTTTTTAGCGTTAGCTTAAAATAATTTGATTGTGAGGTGCTTGGTGTAGTCTCCTTTATGTTACTCTGCTTGGGATTCTTTGAGGACATGAATTTGTTGGTTTACAGTTTCATAAAAATTTCAGGGGAAAATGGAACTATATTTTTTCTCCCTGTTCTAGTTTGCTAGCTTCCAGAATGCAATGGCTTTTAAAAGGGGGAATTTAATAAGTTGCAAGTTAACAGTTTTTAGGTCGTGGAAATGTTCAATTAAAGCAAGTCTATAGAAATATTCAGTCTAAGGCATCCAGGGAAAGATACCTTGATTCAAGAAGGCCAATGAAGTTCAGAGTTTCTCTCTCAAGTGAAAAGGCATGTGGCAAATGCAGCATCATCTGCTAGGTTCTTCTCCTGGCTTCCTGTTTCATGAAGCTCCCTGGGAGGCATTTTCCTTCTTCATCCCCAAAGGTCGCTGGGTGGTGGACTCTCTGCTTCTCATGGCTATGTCATTCTTTGCTCTTTCAGAATCTTTCACATTCTCCAAAATGTTTCCTCTTTTATAGGGTTCCAGTAAACTAATCAAGACCCACCCAAATGGGTGGAGACACATCTCCACCTAATCCAGTTTAACAACCACTCTTGATTGAGTCACCTCTCCAGGGGGATCATCTAATTACAGTTTCAAATATACAGTACTGAAAGGGATTAGAAGAAATGGCTGCCTTTACAGAATGGGATTAGGATTAAAACATGGCTTTTCTAGGGTACATATATCCTTTCAAACTGGCACAGTCCACATCCTTCTTTCTGTCACCAAACACATATATGCTTGATTGCTTGATGTGTTTCCATAGGTTACTTAATTTTTTTCAATCTTTTATCTCTCTTTACCTCATTCTTTGTTTGATTTTGTTCTATTAACATAAACTCAGATTTACTTATGTTTTCTTCTGTAGCGTCATAAATTGTTAAATCAATCCAGTATATATATTACTCTGATAGTTATTTTTCCTCTCTGGAAGTTGCATTTGATTCTTTGTAGTTTCTATTTCCCTTCCTTTCAAGATCATCTTTTTTTTTTTTTTCATCCTCAGACATTTTTATAAGATTTATAGATCTTTTAAGTTCCTTTTGCTAATTCTATCATATTTGGCATTACTGGATCTGTTTATAATGATTGTTTTTTATCTTGGTCATAAATCATATTTTCCCCCTTCTTCACATATGTGACAATTTTTAACAAGATTTAGCACATTATAAAGCTCAAAGCATTGAGTGCTGGGTTTTGTTTCCCCTTAAAAGATGATAGACTTTATTTTGGCTCATAGTTATGTTTCTTGTGGATCAGTTTGACCTTTTCAAGCATGGCCTTTATAATTTGTTAGGGTTGTTCTGAAACTGTTTAATGTAGAGCTAAATAGCACCACTGCTGATGCGATACCTTTCTGAGGCATCTATCTTGAGGTTTCTCCCCTTTGGCTTGTGGGAATACAGATTTTTCCCATCCCGTGTACACTCCTGGAATTGTTCTGCCATTCCCTTTTCACTGATTTTGTTTTCCTGTGGTCTTGTAAAGTCTCGCTCCCAACACTCAGATCAGTATTCAGCCCCAGGTTTAAGGAACTTGGCACAACTCAAGTGCTTCATCTCAGTTCAGCTACCTCCTCTCTATTATTCAGCCCTGGAAATTTGTGTGTATTGTGCTGTCTGAACTTTGATTTCAATCTCTTCAACTCAGGAGGTTGCTGGTTTCTGCTTGGCTTCCTCCTCCCTATGCCATGGCCTAGAAGTTGCATCCACCATAATAAGCCCAGCACAATCACAAGGCTCACCACATTTGTTCCTTCCTCTCAGGAATCACAGTCCTACACTGCTAGTTTCCAAAGACTGAAAACAGCGGTTTCATATCTCTTGTCAGATTTTTTCCTTGTATACTATAGGAGGGCAATTCCCAGAGCAGTAATTCTTTTTTGATGGAAGGTGACATCTATGCTCTTATTTTTGAGTTTTGCGTCCCTCTTCCTGAGTGCCATGATGTCTTCTCTTTCCAATGATTGAGGGTTGGAGTCAGGGATTTATAAATCTTCCATTCAGTTTATTAAATCATTCCATTCAACACTGAGAGAAAACTAAATAGTTAAACTACTGTATCTCCAAATCATTTGAGTATAATTCAATTCAATCAACATTTGGTGAACAGTGTCTATGTTCAAGGTACTTTAGTAGGCAATCCAAAAATGATTATGACAAAGTCCTTGCTCTTGATGGCTGTGCAACCAAATATAGAGATTAGAAGTCTGTGCAAGGCAAAAATCAAGCAAGGTTCGGAGCTGTAATCTGAAAGTCAGAATCTTGTGGCAATTCAGAGGATGATAAAGAACAAATTCATTATCTTAAAAACTGGTAAATATGGGGAAAGAGTATAGTTTTTATCCTGCCTTTCTTATATGAACTGTACCAGGGAAACAAAGAGTAGATGGGGGAAGCATCTCTTTATAAAAGTATTCTAACAGATAAATGAAAAAGAAAGGATAGGATTAGAATGTCACTATTTTTGCAAATCCCAATGAATTAATGGATTAGATGATAATGAGCCACTAGCATCACAGAAGGAGGGACCTCAATGTCATGTGTCTCCTGATGAAAAAATACAGCCTCCCAGGATTCTCACCCAAGAGATTGCGGCAGGGTTTGATCAAGCCTTTGGATCCAGATGCCAATTTGCAGGAAACACAAGGGACGGAGGGACTGAGCTACACCACGAGGAGGGAGTCAGCTAAATCCACACTGGCCAAACCAATGGGACCTTCAACAAATACATTGCAAGGAAAAGAGGGTAGAGGGGAACTATAAAGACTAAAAGAGCTTTAAAGACATCAATATTTTTTTAATGATCAAGGCTAAACAATAGCTTCTGGGGACACAAATTAAGGGGATGAAGTCAGACTAGTTACATGTGGTGGGATGAGTGGGGTAATATTGGGAGAGGCACCTGGAGCGGTTTGCTATTTCTTAACTCCCATGGTGGTTACAAGGACGTTTGTGTTAATCCAACTCATTAAATCGAGTATTTATTTTGTGCGGATTTTCTTTATCTATCTTTATTTTACAATAAAAAGGCTTTAAAAAAGAACAATATGACTAATTGAATAAGCAATCACAATAGGTTGCTTTGATGAATCACTAAGGGAAAACTCAGAAAGGAAAGCAGTTTGTCCAAGACCGCACATGCAAATAAAAAGAACCTTGTGGCAAATCAATGCAATTATCATGTTTATTTGAGAAATCAGCTGCGTTTTTAAGAATGGAGTAAAATTTGAGATGGCCACTGAGAGCTGGGTTTAAGTTTTAAAGCTAAAGTTGAGGGAGTGATTACATAGCAGGTAGGGGCCAGCCAGAGCACGGGTATGGATGATAGGAAAGTAGAGCAAAGGGAATATTTAAGAAAGAACTAGGTGCCCCATTTCTCAAAGACAGAAAGTTTTCATAAGATTTGGAGTGAACCTGAGGAATATATTAAAGTTTTAGACACTATACGGGAGACCTAGTTCGATTCCCGGGGTGCAATTCCCCCCACCTCCCCCCCCCCTGCTATTCCCCCACCTCCCACCCCCTCAACCCCCACCTCCCCAAGCAAGCAAATGGTGCTGCAATAATGGGCTACTCACATGGAAAAAGAATGAAATGTGACCCCCACCATACAGCATACGAGACAGTTTTACGAGACAGATTTGGTGGAGATATGGTATCTAGATGGAGGGAGGGAAAGTCAAAGATGTGGGAGATAAGAAAGCAAAGGGCGGACAGTTATCCCTCCCACATCGCAATTTTCCCCAAACGCGACTTTCCCATCCCTGTTTCGATGTATCCTGGGTTGGTATAAGAAATTAAGTGGGAATTTTGTTGGAGTTTTGTGACGCGTGAAGAAATCCTAATGCCATTGTTGCAGCTAAACCAACAACTGCAAGGCATTGGCATAAACCAGGAGATCCGCATCGCTCTCACATAGAAAGTGAAGGATCGTTATATATATATTTAAAAAAAGGCATTCTGGTAGACTCTGACATCATACGAAAAAAATGCTAACTCCTTATATGATTTCCTAGAAGAAAATGAAGGTAAAGGTCTTTCCCTATGGAGATTATATATATATATATATATATATATATATATATATATATTTTTTTTTTTTTTTTTTTTTTTTTTTTTTTTTTTGCTTGGGCAGGCTGGGGGAATCAAACCCTCGGTCTCTGGCATGGCAGGCAAGAGTTCTGCCTCCGAGCCATCTCCCTAAGGACTTTGAAGCCAGACAAAGCTGATCTGAAATTTTTTAAAAAAGGTTTATCCTACACAATGTAAAAGTAATGGGAGAGAAAGCGTCTGCCAATCAAGAGGTAGCTAGAGAGTTTCCTGAAACACACACAAAAAAATTATATACAGATTTTCCAAATTGTGGGGTGCTACGCTCCTATCCCCCACGATGTGGAAGGGAGAACTGTTTTTAAGGAAGAACAAGAAGTAGAACCTGATAACCCTTGGGAAATAAGTTGATGTCACATCGTAAATTTCTCTACAGACTGTACTTTATTTGCATTAAAAGGGAGTTAGAGTAACAATTTCTTAATTGCTTACATGACAACGACAACAATAACCATAATTTTAAAAAACTTAAGCTTCTATTTCTTTTTTTAAAAAAAACTTTAATCTGATTTTACTTTTATAAATTTTAAGGAAGCATTTTCCCATTTTACAACATGATCGTCACGTTTCTGGGATTTTTATTTCTTTCTTCGGCAGCATTTCCGGCCCGACACAGAGCAGCGGCCGATCTGTTCCTCCTTTGGAAGGCAGCCGATCACAGCACACCGGCCCTGTCTTATTCTGCAGTAGTATCTTTGTAATGTACTTATGAGTGCTCCATTACCTGCAATGAAAAAAAAAAAAAGAATGCAAGGGTAGATTTTAGGAAAGCTTTTGATACACATAGGAGGCTTTTGGAATTCCTTAAAAATCTGATCTGTTGTCTTTCTTTTATTGTTTTACTATAAAATCATGAGAAAAAAAAAGGCAGGACTAAGTAACTTGTAGACAATGTTTCTATGGGTAACAGCTCAGCTGTGAACCCACGGCAGTGTTAGAAAAAATTGTGGGGCCACCAGAACCTCCCATATGAATAGATATGAGTAGCCTCTTGAGGCGACCCAAAGAGTTTTCTCTTCGATCATTAAGCTTAACAAATGGAGGTCTGTACATCTGTTCTCAGACTAAATCAAGCTTCCCTGTTGTTATTAATTTTTAAATCACTTTTTTCATGTCTCATTAAAAGGTCTTTCCATGGAGGAGTAGGTGAGGAGATATGTTTTAACAACCATATGACCCAGCAATTCTACTACTAGGTATATACTGATAAGAACTGAAAGCAGGTACAACTATTGGCACACTGATGTTCATAGCAGCATTATTCACAATTGCCAAAAGAAGGGAAGTAACCCAAGTGTCCATCAACCAATGAATGGATAAACATAACACGGTATGTCCATACAATGGAATATTATTCATTGATAAAAAAGAATGAAGTCCTGAAACATACGAAAACATGGAACCTTGAAGGCATCATGTTGAATGAAATATGTCAGACGCAGAAGGACAAATATTGTGTGATCTCACTGATTTGGAACAATGAGAATAAGCAAAGTCATAGAATCAGAATCTAGAATATGGGTTACCAGGGGATGGGGTGGGGATAGGGAATGGAAATTAAAGCTGAAAATGTACAGAGTTCCTGTTTGAATGTTGGAAATGTGGTAATGGATGGTGGCCATGGTAGCCCAACATGGTGAACACAATTAACAGCACTGAAATATATATCTGAATATGGGAAAAGGAGAAAATTTTAGGTCATAGATGTGGTAACAGAATACAGATTTTTCAAAAATCCATGGAACTACACCTCACAGTGAACTCTAAATTAAACCATGGACTTCAATTAATAGAACAATTTTAAAAATGTGCTATCAATTGCAATGAATATTCCACATCAATGCAAGGGGAGAGTGATATATGGGAATCCTTTTTTTTTTGTTATTATTGATAGTTCTGTAAACTCTAATTCTCTAATAAAAATTAGAGAGAATCAAGAATCTAATCAATTAGATTAGATTAGATTGTACCTGCTTTCAATTCTTATCAGTATATACCTAGTAGCAGAATTGCTGGGTCATATGGTTGTTAAAACATATCTCCTCACCTACTTCTCCATGGAAAGACCTTTTAATGAGACATGAAAAAAGTGATTTAAAAATTAATAACAACAGGGAAGCTTGATTCTCTGTAATTTTTATTAGAGAATAATTGATTAGATTAGATTCTAAAAAATTAGAGAAACTTGATTAGAGTTCTGTAAACTCTAATTCTCTAATAAAAAAATCAGAATGAAATAGCACTATAGACCCACTGAAATAAAAAACACAACAATTACAAGTGTTGACAGGAAAAAAAAAAGTGGATCAGGAAAAGTTCTTGACGCTTCTCCTCCAAAAGCAAAGGTAATACCTAGTTCCCATACAAATAATTTACTTGGTCTAAAAGCTTCCTGAAGAATAGAGACTGGCTCTGTATTACCTATTCAGCCCTCCTTTTCCCAGGCCCCTCTTACCTGGAACAGGCATCAAAAATAAGAAGAGCAATGCAAAGAGAAGGTAAGAGATCCTCATAGCTGACAGGCTTTACAGCAAGCTGAGACTGGAGTGAAAGATGTGCTTCTTCACCTTATAAAGGCTCCAGGTATGCAGCCACAGGTAGAAATGAGTAAAGTCTGCAATTCTTGTAATATTACCGCGATGACAATATGATGTATTTCCTGGTGCTTCATACCAATGCCTCTGACAGCACAGGACACGCCTACTCACCCAGCAGTTCATTGCAAACCTAACGTGTGAAACAAACCTGCGTATGCTTCCCCTTAGGCTCCAGGGGCTTGTCCATGTCTGGCTCAGATCTGGTAGTGGGTGCAGGTCAGACTGGTGTAGGCAAGACCTGCCTCCTTTTGGGAGTCATCCCAGGGCACGTAGCTTGAGACTGACTTGTCCACACTCCAGTATTTTTAAGCTTTCAACTCCCTGCCTTTTTCCTAATGGGCTGGGAAAGTCTAAAACTCATCTGGCAGCCAAATAAATCCAGAACAGATTCACAATCTGAGAACAAATTAGGCTGGGCCACACCTTGAGCCTACACAGCTGCTCCTGACATTGAGGTCAAACAGGATCACCTTTTAGGTGGTGAGAAAAAGGAAGAAAAGTGGACAATATTTGAAAACCCCTGACCCCGTGCCCTTGGCTTATCATAGGGTGCTATAACTTGAGTGAAACATGTCTTACACTTTATCATTGCCTGAAAGCTACCAAATTTATGAGTCAAAAATGTGTCTCACTTTATTTCATCAGAGAAAGAGAATGTTGGGGAAGGCTGGCATCTACTGGCTGATGACACTTCCTGTGCAAATGAGGGGCTTAAAAGGTACATTGAAGACTTGAGTTACTCATAGATGACAAACACTCACGGAAGTCCAGGGATCAGATGATTGCCATTGGATATATGTTTGTATGTTTGTTTGTCAAGATTTACAATTGCCATTGGATATAGAGTCAATGTTTAGAAGGCCAACTGCTTATTTTGTATTATTATTAGACCCCAATATTAAGTAATCCAGTCAAAGATGTGTATTTGTTGATAGACTGTGTGGGAGCTGAAGTCACCAGAACATTGCCTGACTGCTGAATTGCGTGAATACAACTATGACGGATCCATAGGGATTCAGGGATAGTTAGTTCTGGGGGGTTCTGGTGCATCTATTGGATTCAGTAAACAATCTTTGAATACCTATCATAGAGACAAGACCATGTGCTTGCACGTGAGTAAGAGGAATGATGGAAGGAGGTGAGAGGCAAAGAAGGACCAGTTATGTGTTTTCTCTCAAAGGACTGGCAATGTATGTTAAGGGAGATTGGCATGCAGTCAAATACAAGACAGATTTTGATAAGTGACAGCATGAAGGTTCAAGCAAATCTGCAAATACATAAGAAAGTCCAGTCATTTTGAAGAGTAGGTTAGATCAGCACATTTAAGAAGACTTTAGAGTTGCAGACCCTTCAATCTTTTCAAAATTTAACTTTACCCTTAAGTTCAGGATTTGAAACAAAGCAAAGATACTTTTAAATGGGAGAAGGAGATGAGTGTTGGGTGGGACTTGTGTTGACTGTGCAGGAGAGGATTTGCCTTAGATTGTTTATAAGAGAGAGGGTGGGGTGGGATGTTGTAGACAATTATAAACCAGTTCAGCCCAGGACTCAGGTTACACTCATCATGTGATCAGGCCACTAGTGATTTAATTTTCCACTTAGTGAATAGAACTTCACAGGTGAATCCTAGGTCTAACCTATTTCTTCAGAGACAAGTAGGCATTTATAAGGTAACACCAATATTTGGCAAGAAGTTCTTTAGGAATGAAAGCCACGTTTCCTTGGCAGCTAATAAGAAGCCGGGGGTGGGGGGGGGTTGGCTATGTCATTGGCTGTTAACTTTTTCAAGTTTGAGCACCCTTACCAACTCACGAAAATATAATTTGGGGGAACATTTGTGTGTGTGTTTTATTTGTTTTTGCATGGGCAGGTACCGGGAATCGAACCCAGGTCTCCCGTATGGTAGGCAAGAACTCTGTCTGCTGAGCCACCGTGGCCCACCTAGAACATTTATATGTTTTAAAAAATATAAAATGGGCAGGCCACAGTGGCTCAGCAGGCGCAGTTCTCGCCTGCCATGCTGGAGACCTGGGTTCAATTCCCGGTGCCTGCCCATGTTAAAAAAATACATATATATGTATATATATAAATTTTATGTACATATATAAAAGTAGGGCAGGCAATGGTGGCTCAGTGGTAGAGTTCTCACGTGCGATGCCAGAGACCGGGTTAGGTTCCCAGTGCCTGCCCATGTAATAAAAATTGTATATGTATTTATAAAATAATACATGTTTTTGGTAAAAATCAAAGCAATAGACGAGGGAGACAGTGTCCTTCACCACTTCTCTACCCTGTAGAACCACTGGTTTCTGAGCTTTGCGCTGTTTTTCACTTATTACAATGCTTTTTATGTCAAATAAGTACTGTTATCTTCTCAAATAATAACAGTTACATTTTAAATGTTTATTAATTGGCCCAAATAAATACATGCATATGGAGTCTCCAAACAGGAACAAGAGCCTGGGGTCTTGCCACTCCCTGCCCTCAGAGCTCCAAGTCACAGGACTTGGAAATGCGGACCCTGCAAGCTATTGTACTAGAGGCTCTTAGTTTTCTCCCAGCTCTAACAATCAGGATTTCTACAATGTTATTAGGTTTTCAGAGGAAGGGCTACTTCAGTTATTTATGCTTTGTTCATATCAGACTTTTCTCTAATCAGTTTTTTTTTAATTCTGGTTTTAAAATATGTATTAGAACAAGTTGTTGATTGATCTAAATTTTTGGTTGCAGGGCAAAGCTACACCGGAGAGAGAACTAGTTTGAAGTCAGGAGTCACCAGTTTAATTCTCGTCGTTATTTGGGTTTGCCTGGACAAGTTATTTAAGCTCTGTGAACATCTGTACCTCTTTAATAAAGCATATAGAGCAATGTATGTCCTAATTAGCTCACAGTGAAAGTTGTGTAAGTTAATGACTTGAAATTGACTTGTAAACTAACAGTACTTTAGTAACATATGACCCAAGTGACCAGTGATGAGTGGTTAACAATATTAAGGTAGTTTAAAGATTATGACATGGGATCCCAGTAAGGGAAGCTAGGATTTCAAATTTTTTTATCTTGATATAGTCTAAGATTTATTTAGTCATTATCTTTTGCAGCCATTTTAATCTTGTCATGACCACCATTACATAAGTTCTATATTTAACAATAAACAAAATCATTCATTATCACATATTTACAAATGAGGAAGCTGAGTCTTGTCTTGGGTCATCCAGCTAGAAATGGTAGAGTTGTGACTTGAAGTCAGTAATGGCTGTCATTTTTCTGTTTACTCTCCAATCCATTCCTCGCTTGCTTCTGCTCTGCTCACTGTAGGGAGCTATATCCATTTTCCAGGCACCACTGCACTCTAGGTCCCACATAGATTGGCCAAAATGAGGCACTTGCAGAAATGGGCGAGCAGAAATTAGTGGGCAGCCAGGGTATTTCTCCTCCTCTACTTGAGGAGGCATCTCCTCTGTGGCTCCATGTCCCGGTTTCCGGCAGGCAGGGTTACCATGGCTCCAGCATCTGCTAGGTGGTTCATATTTCACACTTTGGTAAAATCACTTCCCCATGTCCCTCTAGCCCTGGAAATGGTTGGGTCTTTCTGATTTTGAAGTTATGAGATGCTGTACCATACTTTTTGGCCACTCAGATCTTCTTACCTGTGTAGCCAGTTCCCTATATTAAATTACCCCCATTTGAGATCCCTAAATTCATTTCTGTTTTCCTTTTTAAGCTCTGCCAGATTTCAAAGTCCATGTTCTAAACCATCACACTGTTAAAAGTTTAATGAATATTTCCCTTCTTGGTGACACTATCATGCTATCACTAGCTATAAAAGAATTTTCCTCACACTGCTTTCCTGTATACTTCTATCAACATCTTAAAATTTAGCATAAAGAAAGCTCATTGAGAGGATAGTACAGAGTTGTCAATACACAATGTTCTCACAATTGTGTATGTTTACATTGTAGGTATATGTGTAAGACAATTTCTAGTATCCCGACTTTTTTTT